>SNQN01003147.1:44393-64541 GCA_008642245.1 Bassia scoparia
GACCATTTTTACGTTAGCTGAGGGTTATCTATATAATCAGTAACTAGAGGGATAGCCCTAAATACCGACTAAAAAAAAATATTGGGCGATATGACCTTGTTTGGTGAAATGAAAATCACCTCACAGATAATATACATTGGGTGTATGATAAACAAATAATAATAATAAAAATATGCTCGTATATGTCTTGTAGTGTTAGATTATAAATTGCAATCTATTTTTGTTAAATTGTTTAATTAAAAGTTTTCTTTGAGGTTGTTCATTGATGTGCTTGCTTATGAAAGATTAATTATATTTTTTAATCACATTTAATAGCTCCGTAGTTTTAACTTTAGTTATATGTGTTAGAGTTTTTTAATACTTTTGTGGAATTTTGTTGATTTTACATGATTTTAATTACTAATGAATTTTCCTTTATTTTTTTAAAGGTTTATTTTTTTTTTAATTATTTACAGTTATTTCAATCTTTTTTTTATAACAATTATGGGAGGGGGAAGTTTTGTCGGAGGGCAGTTATAGGAGTGAAGGAAATTTGGAAGAAAACATATGGTGAAGATGTTGGTTGCGTTACAAATAGTACTCTTTTTAATATACATAGATTTTTCCCGTGTAATACACGTTTGTTAAATAAGATGATGAGACAATTATAAATAGGCTAAAGTTAAAACATACGACTAAGTGTCAAATATACGAATGTAAACAAAGATACTAGTAACTTTCACTGTAAAAAAAATTGTAAAGTTTATCCGAAAAACATTATTCTTCAATATAACATAAATTCTTTTTCAAGACTTGTAATCTTTTTTTTTTTTCTATTTATCTTATATATCCTTCTTTTTTTTTTTAGAAGATTTGTCTTTTATCTTGGAAATATTGTTCATGCGTTAATAATTTTAGGGAATATATATTTCACGTACATTATTGTTAGTAGTTACCTAAATACATAGCAACTGATTTCATCATATCATTACATTCATTAGATCATTCTATTTTATTTATTACAACTGCGTTTTTCTATGCAACCAGCCACAACCGAAAATTTTTGTGTGGCTGGTAATACCGTAACAACTTAAATAAAAAGTCCTTCAAAGGCACAAAAGAGGCGCACACCGAAAACTAACAATTATCCCATAAAAACACAGTAGCTGAAAGAGTGTTTATCGTATTTAAATTTAATCATTTTATTCAACCTATCTTAGTCTTCGATAAAATATTAACATAGTAAGGGAAGGAAAGGGTCGACCAGGGAGAGTTTTAACTATATACTCAATTCAACTGGACGGATAAAGTGTGTAAACAATAATATCATCGGGATTTACTAGAACGTCATTAGCTTGCTCTTCCGTCTCAGAGAATTTACGAGATACTGTTGGACTTTTGTACGATTAATTCGATAAGATACTGGTACTCTCAAGTACTACAGGTCAGTGGGAGAGGGCTCTTTAGCTATCTAAACCTCTGGAAATTACTATTTACAAGGGTCCCCGACAACATATCAAGCTTGAATACGAGACTTCCGTTTTTAGATATCCTATTAACTATTAAATCAATCCATTAGCGAAATATAGCGTCTCGCTTTGTTTTCGATCAGAAAAGATTGCGCTTTCTAGCACATTGAGGTATTACACGAATGTTTAATTAAGATAATACTGAGTTCGTATTCGGGAATTGAATTTAACCTGTAGAGCAATAAGATACAAAGACCTATAATATACACTTTACCATATTTAAAAAAACCAATTATTTGAAACATCAATATTGTTTCCGATATCGTCGATTTCTCAAATCGACACATTTATATACCAATAGATCGCTACTGAGTAAAGTTTAAATTTGGATCAGCACACGTTACACACCTGGCAGGAGGAGATTATCTCGAGTTTTATATTGTATTCTTCCCATCATGTGAATGCGTTTAGCAAACTAATATTTTATGGTAAGTCCTGACTCTATCATTAACTTATATTACAAACTATATTACATTTATTCGACTTTGATCTATGCAATTTAACTTATGGAATGACTTTACTGCAAATGTTTATAAAATACGCATAACGATTACGAAACTAAGACCGAAATATACCACTAAGAAAATATACGTTTAAGTAATATAGACACAATAACAAATACATTGACTATGAAGAATAAACAAATCACCCGAAAATTATACGTTGGAGCACCTTCTATGGATATAACATTCTTAAGAATATACAGCACATAGCTCTATATGTAGAAGGAAGAATGGGGTATCATAGACTGCTAAGCGTAGATCGATATCAGATAGGAGAAATTCACAAACGAATATTATATACTAATGAATAAACATGCGGAGAATCAAAAGAATATATTAGTCATACGAGTCAGTAATGTGAATGAGAATGATAACTAAGAGAATCGAAAACCAGAAACACTTAATGGGGAGACGTGGAGACTTAGATAATCGCAGTAATATGCTGTGAAGCGTTCAAGATAAGATACGCTCCACACTCGATACTCTCGGCAGAGCGTAATATACGCTCCACACTTCCGACTCAGCGTCATATACCTCACCACAATACAAGGACGTTCCTGTATGTCGTTCGTAACTACCAGTCATCATGGGAACATGAGAAGCGTATATACGCTGAAAGCGTATATCACCGTCTGACCTCTCCGATGACCTAAGCGATGCTTAATGGATTTGTATCATATCAACTCGAAAAAACCGCTCATCAGACTCAGAAACCCTAACTCTCATTGCTCTCACGATAATTCGCTTGTGCTTGTGTTGTGTCCGCGCTGGCGTTTGATCGTTTAGATAGGAAGTGTGTGCTATATATATTCATTAGTAAAATACTAGGATAAATGCATGAGTTGTTGCGTAGTTGAGTTGTTATTGAGTTGTATTTGCCGAGATGTTAGTTTCCGGATATCTTGTTTCGAGCTCGTCATTCTTACGTGTAAGCAATTCCAATTATGTAGTTTTTTTAAGAAAAAAAAACTTTCTTTATTCCCTTAATTTAACTAAAAATCGAGTGTTGACTTTTTCTTTGTCAATTGGCAGCCATAATCATCATCTCTTCCTCGTTTGGTTTTCCTTCTTGTTTGACCTCAAAAATCACAACAAAATATTATTAAGTTATCAATTATTATATAATAGCCATAATAAATAATGGGTATAACAATAATATCTAAAATACATAAACATTACTATTTAAGTAAAAATACTACAATGAAGACGATGAAAAGGCTAATCTTAGGGACTAAAAATATGGCATTTAATGCACTTATTGTAGCAAATAGCAATTATTTCTCTCTCCTTTCTGCATCTGCCGCCTTCACTCTCTTTTTTCTGAATTAGAAGAACGAATAACTTTTATGAATTAAATCAACTGTGAATTATAATGAATTAACTGTTAAAATATAAGAATACTTTTACGAAATATCACAATTACTTTTTTCGAATTATAAGAACTACTCTTTTGAATTATATAACTACTTTGAATGACAAAGTCCAATCTACTTTACTGAATATATTTTCTGAATTATAGAAGACAAGAAGGTTACCATTCTTATCGAAGTACTTTACTGAAAGTATCATATTTTCTGAATAGAACATATCATAAATTGACTTATTTTGGAAGAATATCACATTATTTTTGAATTATACAGAACTAAGTTTGACGATTTTACGAAAATAGTGCTGACTACTTTAATGAAAATATATGAACTACTTTATGATACAATGAACTACTTTTATGTGAAAATAATAACACTAGAAAAGTATCAGTACTATTACGAAAAAGTAATCGTCCTTTAATGAAAAAGTAATTAATTACAATTAATTGGTAATAAGAGGTCATGAGAGAAATATCTTTATTAAAAAAACTAGTATGTAGCCCGTGCAAGGCACGGGTTATTTTGTTTTGCTACATTAAAATGCAATAATTGTTTACTTTTTGAAGTGATGACAGATATACATTGATTGAGTTTTTCATGTTATTTTAATATTTGTCTTTGTGTATTTCTACTGTAGATGATTATTAATTATGTTGATAATCGAATTTCTAATTTTAGTGTTTTATCCAGTTAAACTGTCATTATTTATTGCATTTTATTTGTAGTCTTTAGCCGAATTTCTGGTCAACCTTTGCCCATTTCATGCAATTGTAAGATCATTAAACATACACTTAAATATATAATTTAGCTTATCATTTGATTGATTACACACACATAATAATCATACTCGTAATACATTCAAGAGTTACAATTTGACAATATTGGAAACAAATGTATGCAAAAATAAGATGAAAAAATATTATCATAGTAAAGATGACAACAATTATTTAGACTAAAGTGTCTTCAATATTGGTGTGGTTTTTAAGACATGTTCTACACACACTCGGTATCTTCTTGTTTAATAACATTTTAGTAATATTCCGTGATGATTTTAATAATTTACCATTAAATTGATATGAAAGTTGCAACTTATATGACATATATATCAATTAGAAAAAATATCCCGTATAATGATTGCACTCCAGTTTATCAGTTATTGTTTGATTTCTATTTCAAGGTTGACGGTTTTTAATTAATGAGTAGTTCTTGTGCAATGCTAAATTGCTAATGTTTTTAAAAAATATCAACTTATATGATATATATGCATCTATATAACTATTTTTATTTATTTTTTTAAAAAGTAATTGGATAATAAAATAACAGTTGATTAATAATTGGGTAATTAAAAATGTGATAGCTATTACAGAGTAGTTCCTTTTTTAAGGAATAAATTAAACATAAAAATTGATGTTGATAATTAATATTTTTTTTGTTATACTTAAAATTGAGTAATAAAAACAACCTGAGAAATATGAATACCTTTATATTGTGAATAAGAGCTTAATAATTGGGTATAAAATTGATTTAATAATATTTGCTGTGAATTGTAGCTTAATTGGGTTTACCAGTGATGTTTTTAATACCTTTATATTATTATTCTTATAGGTGTTGATTCAAGGTTGCACTCTTTGTATGGGAAGCACCGAAGCACAGTCTCATTAGAGTTTTGATTGGGGAGGCTTGTTTGTCTAATGGCTTTACTGATGTTAATTGTGTGTAATTGTTTGAATTAAGAGGGCAACTACATTGTCAATTGATAGTGATTATCTGAATGTTTGTCTCTCTTTAAAAAGCTTTCGTTCATCATGTTAGTCGACACTTCACATTTTTCCCTCTTTCTTTTCTTCTCTTTTTCCCTAAAATGTCAGTTTTAACATATGACTTTCATTATGGAGCAATTTTGTGAAGACCTCCTAAAATGCAGTTCAAAATTTAAAAACTACCTCTAGCATCTTCTAATAAATGTGGTAACTTCCTAAATTTTCTATTAAAAAAATAAACAATTCATATATAAAGCTATTCTATTTACGCATTGAATTATTGTACATATAAGGTGGAAGATTATTTATCTAATCTTTGTTGAGTATCCGTACATCATTTTTTTTTATTAATTATTATGAAAATGAAAACCCTTTTTTTTGGTGAGGGAACCAAATTTGTTACAAGTACTTCATTCGTATTTCATTTTATGATTTTTTTCCTCATTCATTCTTAGATTTGTTGTGTTTGTTCCTTAATTTTAGCAGATAAATTTAAGATTGCACGAGTTAGTTTGTAGCAGAGGTAGCATATTAGTCTTGTGGTTATTGTGTAGCGCAATTTTTTTTTTAAAAAAATTATAAACTTATATGATATATATATAATCTCTTTTTATAAAATTGTACGCATCACATGCATAAAAGGCTAGTAAAATAATGGTTGATTAATTTTTTTTGATGTACAAATAATAGTTTATAGTTGGATAATTTTAGAGATGTGATAGCGAGTAGTTCCTTTTTTTGAGGAATAGCTATTAGTTCTGTTTTTTTATACGTAAAATTGACTCTTGAAAAATCTATATTTTTTTAAAAAAAAAACTTGACTATCTAAATCGATGCATTTCTGTTTTTTATATGTTTTTTAGAGGATTTGTTGGGTTTTTTTTATAATGTAGGTGGATACTTTATATTTTTTGTATCTGTACTTGATATTAGATTTTTAAAAAGGTCGTCTTTGCTTTTTGAAAAACGTTGTGCTTTTGAAGCAATCCAAAACCACACATAATACATGAAGAAGACAAAAAGATGTCTACTATCAATGAAATGACAAACGACTAAAATTAATTAAAACATACAACATTAATATTAAGTACACCTAAATAAAACGTGAACTTGATAACAGGATTAAGTTGAACGTAAAGATATGATTTGTAGAGAAACTAAATATGTTAAATTGAGAAAGATTATTAAACAATTAATCATCATACATTATTGCAGTGATTAATTGATAACTACACTTTTGACATTTAATATAATGTGAGTTCTGGTCTATGATTAATATTAATTCACATATTTACTTGATAATATTTTCCAATTAATCGTGTTCCAATTGAGTGTATATTTACTTTCTCACTTATTTTACTCGTTTAATAGTTGTTGTAGTTGTTTAATATTTTTCGTTGTACTGGGGCATATGATAGGTTTCTATAACATTAATATTAAATGATTAATCACCATACATTATTTGTATGTGTTGTTTTGGGTCTTAATTTAAACGATTAATTGAAAAATATTTTTAATCATAGTGTTTAATTAATTAAAACAATAACAAATTCCTCATATTAACAAACCATATCTTGATAGTATAATCATTAATCAATTACAAATGAGTCAATAAATGCAGACATCTTCATTAATAAAACTCTTTTCGTATGGTTTGAGATTTTCATTTTTTTGTTTTAATTACTATAGTAATTCACAAATTACAGTATTCTTCCACCATAGAATCGTCAATCAACAAATAATGTGTCACAATCACCACCAAAAAAAAGATTGCTATTCATTAAAAGAGCTTAAAAATTACATAATAAAAAATATCAGATATCAAATTATATTTTACTATTTTGTACAGAATTATTGAACTATTCAAAAATTGAATAGACTTCAATGTTTTCTGACTAAATTGCAATGCAAATTGACCAAAAGTATAACATTCAATTTACAATACCAAATAAGTGAAATAATTCAATGATACATACCGCAAATTTTCTTTCTATCCACCGTAGGACAATGCTACAGACATACAATTTGTACAATTTTCTGTGAAATTTGAAATTATATTGTTACAAAACATCAAATTGTTGTATACAAAAAGGATTTTGAAGGGAGTGAAGATAGAGAAGAACATACCGTCTAAACAGAGAATTTTGTTGTGAATGAAAATATTAACTGCATTGTTTATATAATTGTTAAGTTTTGTTTTCCACGTAAGTATCTCTTCAATTAAACTTTTTAATTTCTTATTAGTAAAATTAACTGACAGTTTTTTTTTGTATTTCTGTTAGACATTATCATGTGATTTTTTTTAAAAAAAAATTATTTAAACAAATGAAAGAACTAACTACTGTTGCATTTCAACCTTTTTTTTCTTTTTTTTTTGTAAATTTATGTGAGTTTTTTTTTACAATTATGTGAACTTTTTTATTTTTTAGTTAAACCAATGGAAGCGCGCCAAGTGTCACATTTGAAGCAAAAACCAAGTTATAAATATTATATAGATAAGAGAGAATAATTTGAATATTACTAAAAAATCTTGTTCTCAATCTTGGCTTTCTGTATTAGCCATCGCATTACAACAAGATTGCAATCCGATGAACTGTACAGCCAACAACCTTACTAAAAATAAAAATATTCGAAAAACAATTGCACTTACAGAGCGTGAAATGTAAACTAGTAATTCGGTGCCTCCACGCACAAATTGAACTTGCAATCGATGAACTGTACACTAGTACATATTGAAATTGCAATCGATGACCTCTACGCACCTCCAACGCCGGAAATGAGCAGTCTGAGGAACGCGCGTTCCGACTGGTGGAGACAGTGGTGGAGAGAGAAAGGTGCGCGGGATTGAGAGAGAGAATTGAGTTGGTTCGTGTGTTCAGAAGAAGAGAGGAGGGAAGGTTTTGAAAGAGAGGAAGCCGGAGGAAGAGCAATGGCAGAGAGAGGCAGTTTAGGGAGAGATTGAGAGCGGAGGAATGAGAGAGTTAGGGTTTATCATTTGAGGTACATTTTGAAAAGGTATTTTTACAATTTATTCCTTAATCAATCTTAAAATTTTGGTGTTGCTAAATGCACTCAATTTTTACAAAATGCACTCAAAAAAAATATCTGTCAATTAATTAACTTAAATTTCTTATTAATTAGGGAAAAAATCCTACTAATGTTACTAACCTGATCGGCTTACCTGACTAATTACGTACAAGCAGTCAACCTTATAGTTATTATGGGATTGTTTCCCTGATTTTTAAACTTAGCCTAGCCTCTATAAATTGCTAACTAACATAATATCTATTACCCTCTGTTTAAAAAGATTCAAAGTCGAAAAATAACGTTAAAAAATTTTCAAAACTAGGGTAGATAATCACTAATCTCAGTTTTTCAATTGCTTTTACTGTATTATTTTTGAAAAAAAATATTGAAATAGTAAAGGTGAGAGAGTCCAAACAATAAATAGGAAACCAAAAATCAGTATGGCTAGATGAAGAAATTAAAATATAAGAAGCAAAACATGTAGGTGCACTTCTGTTTAATTAGAAATTAATTAATAATTAATTAAATTTTAGTTTTTTTATCTTTTTATTTTTGAGTGCATTTTGTAAAATTTGAGTGCATTTAGCAGTTATGAAAATTTTGTGTGGCTTGTTGCATATAAAAGTTTGTCTATTTATTATTTATGTTGGTATGGATTTTTGGCACTTTTTTAAGGTACAGATAGTTTCTGACTGATAAAATTATAACATTATTTAGCTAAGTAGTTACCTAAATAATAGCATTATTTCATCATATCATTAAATTAGATCATTTTTTTTGTTTATCATAATAAAGATATTCGTGCCTTTTTATGTTACTTATCTTTCCAAACTGCAGTGTGCAATATTTTTTTTTTTTATATTTMGCACTCACTCTATTATATATTAATAATATTATTTTGTGCATTTACTATTTAGGGAAAAAAAACTAGGAATGATCTATTATAATGAAAGTTGGGTCAAAAGGCAAAAATAAATTGGAGAGATAAGGTGTAAATGGGAGAAATTAAGGGAATTTGGTAGGTCCACCCTAATAAAAAATAATAAAGACATGTCTAAAAATGAAATAAAATACAATAAACAAATTATTATGGAACGTTCAAATGGGAAAGTGTACAAAATAATACGAAACTGATGGAGTATATCATAATATACATAATTGTGATACGTGTATATCGTGGCATTGGATTAACTATGTTGTTATATATTGCAAGGCTATTTAATCTATACAATCTCTCATGAGAATGTATCGTGTGTTGGACTATTTTTAATATTTGYACCATAAAGTTTTCAATRATATAGATAGACCGTTATTATTGGGTCGCATCAGGACAACTTGCACTGATGAATATTACCTAGAAATCAATTACCCCTTTCTCAAAATTATAACTGTWTTATGACATTTTTTTTACAATAACTTTGACATTTATAATTTACAATACGCAACATAATGCATGAACAAATTGATATACCATGATATCAAAATTGTACATGGTGTATTTTAACTACRAACTATAATCTAACTTATATTTTATCTTGGAATACTTTTCATGTATTATAGTCAATAATTAGATGATGATTGTTTATTAGATAACTTATTAAATTATAGGGAAATTCTACGATATACCCTTGTAAAAACGTGTTTTCCAYCAKATATCCTTGTTTTTCTTTTGGTCCATAATATATCCKCGAGATTAAGGTTCTTAATCCGTGATAACCTTCCCCTAATTTTTCGTTAATTTMTAGTGTTTAATATGTGTTAACCATGGTTAAAGCTTAATAAATACCTCCAAAATCAGATTATAGGGTTTATATGCTCTGTTTTCCCCAAATTGAATTGTGAATCAATAGCTTGTCCCCTGCTTCTTCCAGTCATCTCAAATCTCACCCCAAAAACACGAAAATGTCATCTTCATCCTCCAGGAGCTCGTATTCAAGGATTTCTCCATGTAAATTGGAGTTTAAACCTTCAAATTCCGAAGTTGTAATCTTTGCTGTTAAAGAATAAAATTGAGGGTTGAAGCAGATTGTAAAGCCAGGGTTTCTGGTTGATATATTTCTTATTTGTGTTGATGTTGAAGTGATTAGAATGTTGATGCAATTCAATTGTTGTAATCGATTATCAGAATGTATCCAATTGTAATCGATTATCAAATGAACAACAATTTAACCCAAATTTTTTTTTTGGATGAATGAAGTTATGCTTACAAAGGATAATCTGGCATTATACCCAGAATTTACATAAAGGAATTTTAGCCCGAGAAGTTGCTGCTTCAACTACCATCTTTGTTTGATTTTTTTATGCTTCAGTTGATCATCAACATTAATAACAGAAGTGGCTTTTTGACTATTTTGTTTGACTTGTGGTTCAATTGATAGCAATTCAGTTCATGAAACACACTTTTATCAATCTGCATTTTCAAAGTTCTATAGTAGATTGTAACTTTTGGTTTGACTTTTGCTTTTAATATAGTAGATATGAAATTGATATTAGATGAATGATTTTTGGTTGCAATACAGTAGATATGAAAAACTCTGATATATTACTTCAAATTGTAGATGTAAATACTCTGATTATTACCTGAGAATGATAGTCTGATTTATTATTGCAAATTGCAGATTGCAATACACACACAGTAGATATAAAGTGGCAGAACATACACACTGATATTATACTGAAACTACACTATATATTAGTGATTTACTTAATTTGGAGTTGCATGTAATACACATGCACACTTCCCATATTGCAAAATGTCAGATTACAGTAAAAACCATGGCAAACTGCCAATTAACAAATACAAACTGCCAGAATCTTACATAATATACATTGTTTTGAATAATATACAGACACATACAACATACAAATTCAAGAGCAGTTTGCAAATTCAGGAATAATAAAAAATTCAGGGAAGAAATTGGCGAGATCGAAGTAGTTTGGAAATAGCAACAAGAATGAAGTAGTATTTCATTTGGAAGCGTTAATGAATGTAACAGAACAGAGGTGCAAGAGAATAGGAGGTTTCGATCATATTCAAAATATTTACTGCCTTTTTATTTTTAAAACAAATATTAACCATAGATTAGTTAGCTTTAACCACATCTAATAAATGCATCTAGGAAGGTTATTACATAACCAACTTGCATTTCGGGATATAGTATGATAAAAAAAAAAACGGGTATTATACCGTGAAAACACGTTTTTACAAGGACATATCATAGAATTTCCCTAATACTAGTATCTATCATAAGAATGACTAATCATTTTTATACTCAAAATACTTGGTATATGTGTTTGATACTTTAGTCATATTTAAACTTTGTTAAGTATTCAGACATTAACCCTATTTAGTTGTCCAATCATCTTATTTTTCATCATGTTATTGCACTGGTAAAATCTAGTTTTCACTAAATGCAAAATGRGAAGATGATAGGTGAAGGTGGAATGAATTGTAGTTGACACAAAGTCGAATTATTAAGGGAATACCATCAAAAGGTGAGATTATTGTTGTAAATTTTTCCTTAATAATTTTCTGGTTCATTTTACATTTTTTTTCAAGCACCCTTAAACCCATCTTTTCGACGGATTTATGCATTGACTTAAACTACTCGTATATGCTACACACGTTATTTAGTCTGACGCTTCATGTGTTTTTTTTTTTTTTTTTTTGTGTTGCATTGTGTTAATTGGCTTGACCCTATATTAAGCAAGTTGCGCTGATCTTTCAGTGGGCCCCTAGCTCGGTGAATTGGCTTGAACTTGACCCTATATTAAGCAAGCYGCGTTGATCTTTCAGTGGGCCCCTAACCCGGTGAACAACTATACATATTGTATTAGGTGTAATGAATCCATGCATGGTTTTTCATAGAGAAATTATCTCCTTCAAACCTTTATCCTTCGTTCGACTTTCACTACTTTAGTCAATATGAAGAAAATTAATAAATTCAAGAAATAAAAAGTTCTCAATTTGTGATTGATGSACATTAAAAAGTAAAATTTACACACATCAACCTTAAAATCAAGCAACATTACACACAATAACCATATGATCTTCATTGTAGCTCAACAGATTATTCGGGCATGGATGAAAAGGGTTTGAATCACTATCTGTCATGCAAGATTTTACAAACAGCTGAATGATCACATAGGATTAAACTGTTGCCAACCAAAATACACATATGGCATTGAGACATCACATACTTGAGTGACCTACTCTAACATGAACCCTATGCCATGATGTGTTCAGAATTCCTCTTAGATTCCAGATACTTTCAACACTTTCGGGCTGCACATTTCCAGCTATATCCACCTACCACAAATCAAAACAACCACCACCACAAAAAAAGCTATTAGAAAGACTGAAACGAGATACATTGCAGCAATAATTGAGCATGAAACGATTTAATCATCGAAGTAATCTCCAGAAGGTCACTACTGTTAAGCTAACTACACAAAAGACTACAAAAGAAAGTTCACTGAGCAACCATACTGTATCAAATCCTGTAACAGATTTTAAAATTTAAAACAAAATTAATAGAAAAGAAAGATACAAAGTATATGTAACAGAAGAAACCATTCAGGACATCCTTACCGCTTTTGCAACAATCTCAGCACTATGCTGGACGTCAACTTTGGCCTCAAAAAAGACCCATGCCCACTTATCACTGTGATTACCATCTGCAACATATGGAACGCCTGGTCTCTGGTATCTAGAGGCTTCTACCCATGTTTTGCCCCCATCTATGGATAAATCAATTCTTTCAATACCACGCCCTCCACCAGAAACTGCATATCCCTTGATTGTTACCTAAACTCAGGTATATCAAAAATAGATAGCGTTATCAAGGCTGKGTACAAACAAATGCAAACTTGGAATGAAGGTGAACTTCATCTAATATAAGAACTGTACTAAAAATTATGTACTCCCTCCGTAACATATTTCTCACAACTCTTGTATTAAGTTGTATTAACATTGTAAATAAGTTTAATTGTGTTTAGTTGTAAAGTAGGAGAGAAAAGTACATTAATTTGTGTGGTAAAATTGGAGGGAAAGGTTTTGAGTGAATAGGACAAACTAGTGGAAGGACCACTTTGGTGTCTTTTTCCACATTTCACTTGATGTGGTACGAGGGGGGAAATTTTCAAGCCAAATTAGGAATGAAGTACAAGTGTTGCAAGAATTATGTTACGGACAAAAAATAGAAAGAGTTGCAAGAATTATGTTACGGATGGAGTAATAAAATTGCACTTCGCTTTTACAACACTACTTGATGATCAATGTTATTTCAATAGCACCTTCACTCTGACTAGATCACAGAAATTAGAAACAATACAAATATGATGTCACTTAAGAAGCTTAAATGCCCTAAACATATCAGAAACAACATTGATCATAGTAAATAGTTCCTAGTGGGTTGTAGGTTAAGCAGCAAAGAATTTTTATTAGTTCTCTTCTAAGATCATAGCATTAGCGCAATACTGGTTGAAAGTATAACTTGACTCAGATACCCAAGTTAGCTGAAATTAATGCATAACAACATAAATGGCAATGCTGAGCCACATCCACAACTCCAACAAGACAAAGATATCATACAAGAAAATGATAGAAAATTTGATATAATTGAATAGGAACCATTGGCTACAAATATCATAATCAAACTCAAAAATAGCATTAAATACCCTAAGCTTCATACTTATTGCGCAAAACTGATCAACCATCACCCACTGAAATTTTCCAAAAAATGATTCAAATTTCATAATACAACAAAATTTTCTGAGGCTTTCGAAGTTTTATTTCAAGAAATAGAGAATGCCTCAATGGTTTGAAATTTCTGAAAGAAATATTTCATGAACATTTAGCAAACATTGTATGGGTGTATGGGACACTTTAGTACAATTGTGACAAATCTACAATTGTGTATGGGACAATTTAGTAAAATTGTATGGATGTATAGTAGAAACTTCAATTGTGTCAAATCTTTGGAATGTTAACTAAAACTTCAGGTTACGTAGTATGAACAACACATGCCTACTAATATACTCCACATGAGTTTAATTTTCCCATTTAACCAAAGCATATTAAAACAATGAGTAGGAAAGAAAATTACCTTGCCATCCTTCAGAACATTGGAGTCTTCTAATGAACAAATAGCGGACTGTAAAGAACAAATTAAAACTCATTATGCCTAAATTTTAAACCATTCAAGCTCAGAAAAACTAATGAAAAATCTATCCATAATTACTTTTTCATAAGTTGTTAGCTATCAGATACACAAAAATAGTTAACCTGACTCTACGAAACTAATGTACTAGATAGAAGCGTACCTGAACTGGAAAGTCCATTTGAGGCCTCCTAGTCGACCAGTCTATATTATCCCAATTAACAGAAGGAGGAAACATTTTATAATCTTTTTGCGTGAAGAAGCCCTGTTAAAAGCAGCAAGAATAATGTTGCGAAGTCTCTTGATGAGGTGTAAAAAAACTGAGATATCAACTATCAAGCATTAGATAACCTGAGATTCTTCAGCAATCACATTGATGGAATCTAACCATTTCACTGAACGTGCACCAATAACACCTGGGACCACAACACGCAACGGATAACCATGATCCCTGTTAAGAGGCTAAGGGCAAATAAAACAGATAATGAGTTAGTGTGGTATCACAGACAATTAGAACAAGAGTTGGCCAACAAAATCATTATAAATTATGTGTGATCCAGGCTTTAGAAAAGCATGATTAAAAATCCAATAACCAAGGCCATTTCTCAGATCTTAATCAAAACATAATGTAGTTCACCCTTTTTCCTCTTCATATCGGTTTCTCAAAGTGATGCAAATTCTAGGACAATTAATCATGATAAGTAATAGATGCTTAAATTTTCCACTTTCAAGAAATAATAAAACAATAAATAAAGCTTAACTAGCAATACAAACGCGATGTCTAAGAGGTTTCTCCCATTGTAGAAAACCCRAGATCCAAACTTAAGGATAATTTTAAAAAACATCCTCATTTCAACTGTCCTTTTTGTTTGTACTTGCGGGGTTTATCCTACATTTTACTGCTTTTTGCTACTTTACTTTACCACAGGATTTATAGAATAAAAAAGCAGAAGAAAGAATAACTGAATCCAGATCCACTTCCACTTCATCAGTCAGCAAAACTTTAGCTAGAAAAACATAAGTGAGATTTTTGTAACCATGTCTTAGTACGAGAAAGTAGATAATAGAAGTTTATCTTTCAAGTGAAAGTCTATCACATCTGAAACAAGTATTGCACTGTAAAATCATATATGAAGAAAATTAGCAATGCTATACACAAGCTTAAAATAGTGTCGGAAAAGTATTGAGAAAGTAAATGGCAGCCAAAAAGTTAACGATAAGTAAATGGCAGAGAGAGACTACAAATATATTAGATGTATGACCAATGAAACAGAACTTACCTCTCCATTCATTTCATAAGCAAGTAATACATCAGCTTCTGGATTAGTTGCCTGGCTCAATGGAATTGACGCTTTGTAAGGACCTCCATTCTCCTCCTATCCAACCAAAAAAAAACAAAAACAAAAGCAATGACACACTCTAATATGTTGATAAAACAGAAAACAAAGCAGTGTCCCATAACAAAAAGAGAAGTATTACCTTACATTTGTCAACACTAACGAATTCAACATGCTTTCCCCCTCTCGGTGTCGTACTTGATAGCTTAGGAACACCAAGAAGTTCAAGCACATCAGCTAATTTAGCTCCACCCCATACAGCTGAATGAAGGTTTCAAATGAATAAATTGTTGGCCAAACATAAAAGCCCTTAAAGATCAACTATATAAGCAACATTGAACAAGTACGCACATCAAGTAAAAAAAAATCCTTCTGGAAGCATAGGAAAGAAATTCTTTCCATCCCTTGATAAAGAACACATTTGAGCATCGTGATCAAAGATGTGGAACTTTGAATCATGATTTTTATCGGTATATTTCACTTGATGTTATGAAGAGTATATTTTCATTAACTCACTCTTGAGAAATCGTACACTATCTTTACATGATAAAAATCATTGAGTTTGAACATACATTATGCGTTAAATTTCACAATATTTAAAAAACARGTCAAACATGGCCAATTGATGGAAATGGTAGTACTAAGTAAGTTAGTAGACCTTGGTCAATAAAGTTAAAGCATTTTACGCACCTAAGATATCCAATGACGCAATTCTCATAAGCATCCATTCTCTAATCAAAGAGTTGGATTAATGCTCATGCAAAGCATGGGTAGTTTATCACATATAGTGTGGGGTAGCAGTCAGCAGTTTCCCTACTAAAAGACTATTTTCTATTTGCGGTATCAAGCTCATACCCTCACATACCATTTCCTATGGCCGCAATACCCCATCCAACTCCCCTCACTTTTCTTGTTTCGCTCATAGCTGTCCTGCGATTCCCTGCACACTGTAGATAACAAAAGGCAAATTAACAAAGAAATTGAAATGAACGCTGAATGTGATCAGATATTTTCTCGGAGAGAAAGAAGACATGGCATAAATTCAATTACTGATAGACACTTAACAGCTCAAACATCAACCGACCTGTAATGTAGCAGCTATCGTATACTTGGGCAGATCCCTATCATGAAGAAAACAATACATCATTGCCTAAAGTCCTAAACAGATTTCGTATAGGAGTTCGATTACAAGAAAATATTTCCACAGAAATTAATCGGCTCAACATTTCTGTAGAAATCAGTAAAAATGCCTCTGCTTACCGGATATCTCTCATTGAAAGCTCCTTATGGATTTCAATCAAACCAGTAACAGAAAGACGATATCTGTCAGACCAAATATCAAACTGCATCAATATAGAATCATCATAAAAGAAAAAAAAAAAAAGTTGCTAACGACCTAGTAGTAAGAAAAACCTTTCAATGTCATCAACAATAGGAATAGGTCCATGGTTCCTTTTGTAGAACAAATCCACGGGAGTCACATAGGAGGATATGAGGCCGAATCGGTGTGGTTCTGCATTGAAAGGCTCCTGCACATAAGGTAAACTAAGCTACTATCAAGCTATTCAAGCAATATACAAAGGGTATCTTCTTTTCAACTTAGGGCATTCACACTGGTTCAAACCTCGGTTTGAACTTGTGCTACATCATTTTCACACAAACCCCCCTCATAAGTCGTAACAAACTTCTCACTAACAATAGTTCAAACCTTTTAGGGGTTTGTAGTTGGGACCAATTACTCATTTGTCTTTTACCTAACCTTAATTATTTCCTTTTTATTTCATACCCCATACCCCACCTAAATTTCACATCACCCATACAAACCACTCACTATTTCCATAACCCTCCCAACTTTCCAACCCCATCAACTACCCCCACCMCAACAATAAGAGGTTTGAAAATCAAACCTTACAACTCGTACACAAACCCCCATGATGAACCTCTTATTGTGAGTGYCCTTATTTGTAATTATATGAATTTTATCTGAACTTATTGATACATACTTATTTTGTGGGAAGGAGTTTTGTGGGAAGGAGAAGTGATACGTAAACTTATTTGAATTTATTTGAAGTTATCTTATTCAATAAGTACTATTCAATAAGTACTGAAAATATGTTGAAAAAACGTAACCAAAGTCATAAACTGACATTTGATGAAGCAATACTAGTTTCGCTAGACCGCTACAAAAACAAAGGTCTTGAACTTTTGCCTTCCTCCAAACAATTCCCTAACTAGCAACAGGGTAACGAAAATTGAGCCGTTTATCAAAAGTTGAGGGCACGAACAAGAAGGGGGAAGTTGATAAACTGGGAAAAGATCAAGTGCCATCGTATCGTTTCTTTTCTATAGTCAACTTGTAATTATAGTGATCGATAGCAAATTTGAGAGTATAAGTAATACTGTGAGTAACACACAATCTTGAAAAATACCATTGAAATCTTAATATATTTCATGTAAAATGACATGAATTGGATTTCATAAATTTCTCAAAATACAGTAAATTGAATTCATCGAAACAGTACCCAAATGTTGCAAGGCAAACAATGTTCACAGTGAAACAATCAAATATTGGGAACATCAAACAGTTAATTGAATTTCGCATGATTTCAATCGAATGAATGAACATATTACTCGTAAATTCTTAATCAATCAAAAAGAAGAAGAAGAAGAAGAAGAAGAAGAAGAAGAAAATGCCTTGGAATTGATTTTGAGAGAAGGATGACGGGGAGGTTCGTTGGAGTAATCGGAAGGCGCTTGAAGTCCCGGCATTTCTAAGAGATTGTTTGTGCTCTGCCACAGGAGAACAGACAAATAGAAAGAGAGAGAAAGAAAGAGTTTATTACTAAGTGAACGCCTCGCAATTACGATTCGTTATACATCGAATTTATTACAGTTTTGTTTCCTAGTTTCGATTCTCTTCTGCAAATGACAGATGACGACACATGGCATACGGACTGTCGATAATCACAATATCTATCTATATATGACTATTACTATTACTATTACTATTACTATTACTATTAGTCTATTACTATCACTAATTCACTACTAGACTTTGCAGGTGCATATAAATCTATAAGTGATTAAATTGTAGATGATAGGTAAATTGTATTTTATGTAAAAGATGCTCTTTATATTTGAAAACTATGAAATATTGCATCAGTGGACCTTTAACATGAAAAGGTAAAAATATTATTCGAAAATTTSAACGTTTTTTCGAGTAATTATTCATGTAAATATACTAATAAAGAAACCGAATTCAAATTAAAGTTGTATAAAAGTATATACGGAGTACATTCGCAAACAAATTAGAAAAAATATATAGAGAGTACGTACTTGATATATTATTATCGTTAAAAAAAGAGAAAAAAACTCACTAAAAATTAATGAAAAACAGGAAAAAAAATCCTATATATATTAGACATAAAAAGTGATTTGGTATAGTCCGTATTTGTTTATAGAGAACAATAATGAACTTGTAAAATTTATATATTAATAATTTAATATAATGAGCTAGGGGTTTGGAGTGGTGGCATGAATCCCACATTTGATCCATGTGGTCRAAGGTTCGAATCCTCATTCCCCCTTCCCATTGTAAATGTACCCCGTCCTTGTAACTTACGCATCTTAAAAATAATTTTAATATAATGGTCTTACGTAGTCCATACAAAAATATTATAAAATATATGTTACTCGTGTTTATATATCACCCCTATGAAATTGCATGGTACAATCTAAAATTTGAAGCATGAAAATGCAACTGTAAATAATATTTTTTTAAACATGTTGTCAATATACCTTTATAGGACTTAGTAATTAAAAAAATTTCTATTTTATCAAAAAAATATCAAAACATGTTATCAAAAAATCAAAACATGTCATCAAAAAATAAATTAAACCATCAAAATTGGTTCATGACATGAAATGGGGTGGGGTGGTTATATTTCCTCTGTAGTTATTTCAGAAATGCAAGGTAGTTATCATTATGGAGCAAATGTAGGAGTTTCAGTTTTTTAAAAACCTTTTCAAAAAAAAAAATTACTGGATTAAYAGGAGACCTCCATTCAGGATTTGGAGGCCTCTCAACAAAAGAGATATTTCTATTATAATATAGACTAGAATTTGCCGGTGCATATGCATCGGTTGATTATAAATCTATAAGGGATTAAATTGTAGATTGATGTGGCATCCTAGTAGGATGCCACTTGGACATAATTTGAGTGACGTGGCGCCCTTAGAAATGGCCACGTAAGCATATTAATAGGGATGACTTGTATCCCTTCAAATCATGYCACATGTACAAACACCTATTCTGATGAAAGAATAATTCTACTGATTTATGATGGAGGCTACTTAGGGAATTAACCCTAAAAAAGGAAAACCCTAGTAACCTAAACATGGGCCTCATATGGTAAATGAAATCCAAGCCCACTGTTCAGGGAACAGTATAAATACCCCATTTATTGCACTGTTCCCAATTTACGT
>SNQN01003148.1:13147-64525 GCA_008642245.1 Bassia scoparia
ATATATATATATAGATTATAGTATCTTTGAATTGATATGGTGATTGCTTGTGTCGACTACTGAATAACCAAATATGAGGATGGCTGGAAATAAATCTTGTGCACTGACTTTGGTATTAGATACATAATTTAATAGTACTGTTAAGAAGATGGACAAATATTTGGTGCCATGATTTTTGCCTTAGGATTATGACTTTGGTATTAGATACAGAACAATATGGTTAAAAATTAATTGAAGTACTAAGTAAATTTTTAATTCAACCAACTTAGATGCCAATTTTTAGTAATATCTTGCTGTGAATATCATGTTATTGCTATTATTGTTATTTTGAGGTTGCAATATGTTGTTGATTAAGCTTTTGTTCATATGGAGCTGATGTGTCTTTTTTTTTAATGGTTTTAGGTTGTGAAAATGGTGAGAATGAGAGTAAGAAAAGTTTCTCATACAAATTSAAAATCAACCAAAGGTGATTTTCTTCTCTTTTTTCCCTATTGTACTCTATATTTGAGTTTACCTTTGCTAGTTGTTGATGGATAAGCTCTAGGAGATTATGTACATATTAGTAGAATTCAATATTTTCTGCCGACTATGGTTGAAAATATATGGTCATATTATTTATGAAGGTTAGAAAAAAATTTATCAGCCTACGAATTAATAAGGACTTAAGAGACCTTAGAAATTAGCACCTGCTCATTTTATTCTTCCAAATGTGATAACAAACATACTAGGAAAGACAAGAAAATAAACTTAGAAATATCTTTGTCATATATAATTCTTTCTTGCTTCCCACCACTGGTAGAAAAAAGCTCATTTGCTGCTGTTTTGAACCGCAACAAATAGTGGGTACTATTTGCTGTGATTTTTAGCCATAACCGCAGCAAATAAGGACAATTTTTTGCGGTTCTTATCCATAAGCCATAATATATATATATATATATATATATATATATATATATATATATATATAMARAWATATATATATATATATATATAGCCAAATATGAGGATTGATTATAGTATCTTTGAATTGATATGGTGATTGCCTGTGTCGACTGCTGAATCACCAAATATGAGGATGACATGAAAAAAAGCTTGGGCACTGACTTTGGTATTAGATACATAATTTAATAGTACTGTTAAGAAGATGGACAGAAATTTGGTGCAATTTTTTTTTCCTTAGGATCATGACTTTGGTATTAGATACAGAACAATATGGTTCAAAATTAATTGAAGTACTAAGTAAATTTTTAATGCAACCAACTTAGATGTCAATTTTTAGTAATATCTTGCTGTGAATATCATGTTATGGCTATTATTGTTGTTTTGAGGTTGCAATATGTTGTTGATTAAGCTTTTGTTCATATGGAGCTTATGTGTCTTTTTTTTAATGGTTTTAGGTTGTGAAAATGGTGAAAATGAGAGGAGGAAAAGTTTCTCATACAAATTCAAAATCAACCAAAGGTGATTTTTTTCTCTTTCTTCCCTATTGTTCTCTATATTTAAGTTTACCTTAGGTAGTTGTTGATGGATAAGCTCTAGGATATTATGTACACATTAGTAGAATTCAATATTTTCTGCCGAATTTGGTTGTAAATATATGGTCATATAATTTATGAAGGTTAGAAAAAAATTTATCAGCCTACGAATTAATTAGAACTTAAGAGACCTTAGAAATTAGCACCTGCTCATTTTATTCTTCCAAATGTGATAACAAACATCCTAGGAAAGACAAGAAAATAAACTAAGATATCTTTGTCATATATAATTCTTTCTTGCTTCCAACCACTAGTAGATAAAGCTCATTTGKTGTGGTTAATTAGGGTTCATTTGTTGTGGTTTTGAACAGCATCAAATGAGCKTGTAGCAAATGACTATTTGTTGCGGTTGTAACCGCAGCAAATATTGGGTTCTATTTGCTGCGGTTTTTAGCCATAACCGCAGCAAATAAGGACAATTTGTTGCGGTTTTTAGCCATAACTGCAGCAAATAGTCTTTATTTGTTGCAGTGTTTTCCATAACCGCAACAAATAGTCTTGTTTTTTCGATATTACACACACACACACACACACACACACACACACACACACATATATATATATATATATATATATATATATATATATATATATATATATATATATATATATATATATGTATATATATATTTATATACATAACGTGAAAACCACATGTTATATGATAACGTGAAAACCAAAAAAAGTGGATACATTTTACTTATTAAGGCGTACATACAAGCAGTAAAGGAGTACACAGGACTTTGACCTACTATTGATGAACATGACACACGTACCCCTTTAAACCTTCAATAATGTACCCCAGATTGAATTACAAGTATATACATAGATTAAATCGTGATTGTCCATCTTGAAATCCTACGGTCAAGATTAGAAAAATTTAGTTTTCACCTAACGTTTGTGTTTTCACATGATCCTATTCCTATATGATGTTTTTTCTACTAGTGCATATTTTCCCTTAGATGTTGGGAACTCGAATTTAGTAGCATGAATATAAGCCGACGAACTTTTTTACTTTAGAATCCTGTGCATTTGCAACATGTTAATATTTTTAATAGTGACAAATATATGTGAGGAAAAATTAAAGTTACATTTTTCTAGTTTCAAGTTATGTTAATTGAGTTTCAAGTTACACTTGTACAATTAAAAGTTAATCTAATATTATTTTTGTCAAGATACAGTTTTCTAGTTTCAAGTTACACTTGTACAGTTCAAAGTCAATCTATTATTTTTTGCTGTCAAGTTACATTTTTCTGGTTTCAAGTTGTGTTAAATGAGTTTCAAGTTACACTTGTACAAAGTCAATCTAATATTTTTTTGTCAAGTTACAGTTTTCTAGTTTCAAGTTACACTTGTACAGCTAAAAGTCAATCTATTATTTTTTGTTGTCAAGTTATAGTTTTCTAGTTTCAAGTTATGCTGATTGAGTTTCAAGTCCCACTTGTACAGTTAAATGTCAATCTAATGTTTTTTACTTTTTTAAAAAGTTACAGTTTTCTAGTTTCAAGTTACACTTGTACTGTTAAAAGTCAATTTAATATTTAAGTTACAGTTTTCTAAGTTCAAGTCACAGTTTTCTAGTTTCAAGTTATGTTAATTGATTTGCTATAAAATTCAATTTGTGACTTGTTTGGTAGTAAGTAGTAGTTTAATGTTTCTAAACTCATCTTTACAAAAACTTACAAAAAAAGTGTTTTATATGTCTCAGTTACTGTTTTTATGCTAAAGTTACACACATTCTGGTTGATAGTTGATAAATGGATTTTAGGGCCACTTATTGTACTCATTTAACCCTCATTTAGACCTTATTTTGAGCCTAATTGTATATTTTAGTCCCATTTTATGCTCATTTGCATCACAATTGACTATTTGGGCCTTAGTGAATGAAATGATGCTATTTTGATATGTTTTTAATGTTTTAGCACCTACTTTGACATTTGGTTGAGTGATTTGTAGGTCATGGACTCTTTTGAGAAGCATTGAGAGGCATGGAAGGCGTCCTAGTATGTTGGAAGAAGCTTTAGGAAGGCTGGAAGGCAAAATGGAAGCAATTTCCAAGATCAATTTTGACCTACCTTCACTATTTTAGCTGTAACTTTCGTTATACAATGAATTTTGATACGAGACTAATTGAATTGGAAACTAGAGATCCAGGTCTTTCCAACGGTATATAACACGCTAAAATTGAAGTTCTGCATCAAAKGTTATGAGCGTTTTAAAATCGAATTTGTGCGCAGGCCAGAAAGTTTTGAGCGACCGCTCAGAACTTTGAGCGACCGCTCAGATCTTTGAGCGACCGCTCAGATCTTTGAGCGACCGTGCTCTATTTTGCTCGATTTTCAGATTGTTTTGAGCGGTCTCTCATCAAGCTTGAGCGACCACTCGTCAGAATTCTTCTTTAGGCTTTTTCTTGTATTTTTGGCCCATTTAACTTCTTGTATATATTGTCCTAGGTCCTTATTTGTTAGGGGAATGGATGGAATGCCTATTCTTCATAGTTTTAACTTAGAAACCTTAGGTTTTAGAGAGATAAAGTCTTCATTTAGTTAGTTTGTAATCAATTCTTGTCATTCCAATCAATTAATCCAAGCTTCTTTGGTATTGTTCTTCAAATTTTCTCTTTCTTTCTTGTTTTTACTTGCTTTACTATTTATTGTTTATGGTTGTTAGTAGTTATTAGCCTTTATTACTTGTTAATAATTGCTTGTTCAACTAGTTAATCATGTTTAACCCTAGTTTTATGCTTTCCTCATGTTTTATTGCTTTGAAATCCATGAATTGTGAGTAGTCCTTTTTCTAGGGCCTGTGTGATGGATGTTTCTGATTAATTTAGGGGTTTTGTCTTGCCAAATAAATGAAATAAAGGGAAAGGTGGTTTTTGAGTGTTGTGAACACTTTGTTAACCCTTGATCAAGGTTAATCCTTGTATTAGAATTCTATCTTTTCTTTGTCTATGAGTGTTTGATGTCTTCTTTTCACACCTTAAAAGCCATAATCATCACAATGCCTGGAGAGAGGATTAGAGTGGTTAGGATTMTCGTTTTTTCTCTCGTTCGGATGGTGGGTTGTTTAGAGGGTGACTTGGTGAGGGCTTAAGGGATACCAAACATTTCTTGTTCAACCTCAATCTCTTAATTGGGGCCCTAGCGGGATGGTGAGAGAAAAGAAGAGAGAGTTATCCCCTTTTTCCCGAATTTCATGCTTTGGTGAGATATTCCCAAGTTATTTGAAGCTTCCAGATCACAAGCCTTAGATTCCTTAGTTATATGAATTAATTGTAGTTTGTATAGTTATCACTTATGACTTGATGAACCAAAAATATTAATATTCTCAATTAACTATTGAACTAATCTACGTTGTTCCTCGTGTTCGATCCCCTATATTACAACTTATGGGTTATTTGATTTGGACTAAAAAACCCTTCATCAAGTTGGCGTCGTTGCCGGGGAACAACGGTCTAGATTATTTCAATTGTTTAATTGAGTTCTTGCTTTCATTTTATTTTTCTACTTTTATTTTACACTTGTCATTGCTAACACTTTGCCTAGCTATGGATTCGCAAGAATTTTCTTATTAAGGAGCATTTTCAAGAATGGTTAGTTGCTAAATTCCACAATTTGAGGACGAGCCATTTTGGAGGTATTTTATTAGAGTGCAAGAGTCACTTCCATTCGACTGTAGGTGTGAGCTATGGGAGGTTTGCGAAGTGGTTTATGTCGGGTTGAACAACTACACAAGGGACATAGTTGAGGGTTGCTACGATGGAGAGTTTCGAGCTATTTGCTTAGGTGAGGCTTGGGATTTCTACAATTGGCTTGCCTAAGATATGTATGAATGGGAAATGGGTACCCATTATTACCAAGCTCAACCCAACATTGGTATACCTCCTCCATTTTCTCCTAATTGTAATGATGTGCATTCAAATTCTCCTTCTCATGATTGCATGCATTACATTCAAGATTTTCATGTTTCCAATGATGATGATTGCTATGATCCTTCCGAGCTTGATAAATTTTTAAATACCCTCTTCGTGCTCTTTTGAATGAGTGTAGTTCTCAATTAGTTGAAGGCTACAATAACTTGTTTAGTAGTTGTTGTGAGGCYTATGATTGTCTCCCTAAGGAAGGGAAAGGAAGGAAAAGGAAGGAAAGCACTTTTGAGCAAATGAAGAAAAAATTGATAAAGACACGTGAACTTCTTGAAACTTGGTTAGGGGATGAATTTTTTCTCATGGAATTTAGGTTTGGGTGTGGTGGTTTGGTTCAAGAGGAGAAAAATATTGATTTTAAGGAGGATTTTGAATCCTTTGAATRCGTTTTTGAATCCAACTCTCCTATGGAACTCACTTCTCATTTCCTTCCTTCTGCACCTAATTCATCCTTTGATCATGAGTCACTTGAGGGAGAAAAGGATTTTTTGTCTAATACCGATGAGGTTTTTACATCTTTTGATGGTGATGTTGTTGAGTATGGAGAGACACTTGAGGGTTTGAATGAATGTGTTAGTGACAAAACCCATAGTTATGACTCTAGTGATAGTGAGGATGAAGAGTCTTGTTTAGAACATCAAAATCCTCTCATTGAGAATGATTTTGGTATTTGCAAGTTTCTAAATCCCCTCTTTGAGGATGATGATGAAACATTTGAGTATCAAAATCCTCTTTTTGAGAGTGATGATTATGACTCTCCCTATCCCATTGTCATTGAACCTCATTCTTGCCCCACCCCACCTTAGAAGGACGACCTTGTTCCTTTTTACCCTACTTCTCTTCCAAACTTTCTAAACTCACCACCACTTGAAAAACCTCTTCTCTTTTCTCCCCCCCTATGACTCACTTGTTGATCCAAATGTAGAAAAGGTGTATAGTAATGACAATGCTTCTTTTTCTTCTTCTTCTTACTTTCTTCATATTTCTTTTCCTTTTTCTTACCATTTTCATCCTTTAGGCATAGAGTCCTTTTGCACTATGTGCATCTTTCACTCTTGTCTCTTGCCTATGTGATGTTCCTTGAGTCGTGTGCTAGTGCATATGACAAACTATTGCGATCCTTGAGGTGTTATTTACTAGARAACACCTTTATGTCTTGTAAATAGTTTTCACTTTGCCCTCCCTTCCCGCATCTTTCACTCTTGTTTGAAGCATTGGGGACAATGCTTTATTCAAGTTAGGGGGGCATGGAAGGACCTTTGTTAGTTGTTTATATATTCTATTTTCTTTTTTTTTAAAATAAAGTTTTTCAAAAATCCAAAAAAATCGAAAAATTGAAAATTTTCAAAAACATTTCTTAGTGTAGTGGTAATTTTTCCCCGACTCGAGGGAAGTCCGCCGAGTCGGTTGACTTTGGGACACGGTTCCTTGATGTAGCTAGCCCATAGCTATGTTGAGCCTATTAGAACCACCGTCCCACATCGCTAATCAGTTTTCGAGTTTGTTTGTGATTTCCATAGGTACTTGGCAAGGAGAACTTGGTTGCGGTTTGTTAGCAACCACCTTGTTTGGTGGTGTGTGTGAGATTGCTCTAATTCCACTTCTCATAGCCTTTTAGCTTTACTCTTCTTTAATCTCTCATTCATGTTTGGTGGTCAGCAGTCCTCGTGCCTCGAGCACGAGAGGATTTTGTATCCATTCTTTCAACGCAATTGATGATTGACTTTGTCTTGACCATAGACCTTTGGACCGGACTTGATTTTTGTGTGATTGGCTAGATTTATTCTAGGGGGATTTTGCTAGTCACCGTAGCAATTGGACTATCCTCCCACTCTCCTTTAGGGATTCAAGTTGGGTCCAACCCAACCTAAGATAAGGCTTTTACATTGTGGTATTTGTTGAGACCTAGTGAGGCGAGGGATGATTTCTAGAGCCCCTAAGCACACAAATTTCAAACACATCTTGAGGGTCTAGCATGTGTCATTTCTCACTTATATCTCACTCATGTTCTTCCGAGACTTAGACCGAACCATTATAAGGGATGATTAAGGCATTTGTTTCGGGAATTGGGACACAAAAATATTTTTTGTTTGCTTTAACATTTTGTTTTTATTTATTTCCTTTTCAAATAAATCGAGATTTCGGGTTTACATTCTCCTTTGCAACCCTTTTTGAGCTTCCACTTTCTTCTTAACCCACATTATGAACTACATATGGCCAAATTTTGTTTGATTCGCCTTTAGTGTCAAGTGAAATAGAGCTTGGTTTGTAATGTATTTGAGCTTTGCTGTCAATAAGTGGTTGAGTGTTTAGTTGCTCGGGGGATGACCTTAAAACCCCTTGTAAATATTTTTAGTTCAAGCTAGTAGCTTCAAAAACAAAAATGAAAAAATAAAAAAAAGGTCCAAAGTTCCTTTGTGAAAGTTGTAAGTGCGTTGGTTTCAAGTAAGTAGTGTTTGAGTTGGGGGAGAGATCTCCCCTTAGTTTGGTTGTGTTAAGCTCTTGCGTTTATCAGTTCACTTGAATAGGATAAGCACCATAGCCAAATTTCTTACCCTACCTACCTTAAMCCTAACATTACAACCCAAAAGTCCTTTTAACTCTAGATGGTTGAGTCATTTTGTGGAGGAAGACATGAGTTCACTTTTAAGGCACATGTTAGAGTTGTTCGATTTCATTCCCTTGACTTTTTCTTTGGGCTCACACTATTGAGCTTTGAGACGCCACTTTGTTTTGTGCCTTTGAGATGGGGGAGCGGTGTCTTATTGGAGAGTGAGAGGTCATTAGCTACGATTGATTGGGCCCTCAAACGCCCATTTGTGACCACTAACTTTTGTTAGCGTGGTTGCCCTTTAGATGATTAAAGGTCSAGAGCACAATAGTGTCCTTAAGGTCCACTTCGGTCTTTGGTTGAGATTTGTGATTTTACGAAAATGCTTGCTTTGTTTGATTGAGAGTTGTGGGTAAATCTCATAGGAAACCCTCACAAGAGCACACTCATCCTCTTTGGCGACATTGAGGTTTAAAGGGCTTGTCGTTTATGCTAAAAGCGATTGTGATTCCTACGAAAGTGAGTTAGTGTATATAGTTTGTTTTCATGTTTTACTTTGTTAGTAGAATCAAGTTTCTCTCTTGTTTTTGTTTGGAGTTTACTTTGCCTCGGGACGAGCAAAGGTTTAGGTTGGGGGAGTTTGATAAGTGGATTTTAAAGCCACTTATCGTACTCATTTAACCCTCATTTAGACCTTATTTTGAGCCTAATTGTATATTTTAGTCTCATTTTATGCTCATTTGCATCACAATTGACTATTTGGGCCTTAGTGAATGAAATGATGCTATTTTGATATGTTTTAATGTTTTAGCACCTACTTTGACATTTGGTTGAGTGATTTGCAGGTCATGGACTCTTTTGAGAAGCATTGAGAGGCATGGAAGGTGTCCTAGTATGTTGGAAGAAGCTTTAGGAAGGTTGGAAGGCAAAATGGAAGCAATTTCCAAGATCAATTTTGACCTACCTTCACTATTTTGGCTGTAACWTTCGTTTTGCAAAGAACTTTGATGCGAGATTAATTGCATTAGAAACTAGAGATCTAGATCTTTCCAACGGTATATCACACGCTAAAATCGGAGATCTACATCAAAAGTTATGAGCATTTTAAAATCGGATTTGTGCGTATGCTAGAAAGTTTTGAGCGACCGCTCAGATCTTTGAGAGACCATGCTCTATTTTGCTCGATTTTCAGATTGTTTTGAGCGGTCGCTCATTAGGCTTGAGCAACTAGTGAGCGACCACTCGTCAAAATTTTTCTTTGGGCTTTTTCTTGTATTTTTGGCCCATTTAGCTCCTTGTATATATTGTCCTAGGTCCTTATTTGTTAAAGGAGGAGGGATGGAGTGCCCATTCTTCATAGTTTTAGCTTAGAAACCGTAGGTTTTAGAGAGAGAAAGTCTTCATTTAGTTAGTTTGTAATCAATTCTTGTCATTCCAATCAATTAATCCAAGCTTCTTTGGTATTGTTCTTCAACTTTTCTCCATCCTTATTGTTTTTACTTTGCTTTACTATTTATTGTTTATGGTTGTTAGTAGTTATTAGCCTTTATTACTTGTTAATACTTGCTTATTCAACTAGTTAATCATGTTTAGCCCTAGTTTTATGTTTTCCTCATGTTTTATTGCTTTGAAATCCATGAATTGTGAGTAGTCCTCTTTCCAGGGCCTGTGTGATGGAAGTTTCTGATTAATTTGGGGGTTTTGTCTTGCCAAATAAATGAAATAAAGGGAAAGGTGGTTTTTGAGTGTTGTGAGCACTTTGTTAACCCTTGAGCAAGGTTAATCCTTATTTTAGAATTCTATCTTTTCTTTGTCATGAGTGTTTGATGTCTTCTTTTTGCACCTTAAAAGCCATAATCATGACAATGCCTCGAGAGTAGATTAGAGTGGTTAGCATTGCCGGTTTTGCTCTCGTTCGAATGGTGGGTTGTTTAGAGGGTGACTTGGTGAGGCCTTAAGGGATACCAAACATTTCTTGTTCAAACTCAATCTCATAATTGGGGCCCTAGCGGGACGGTGAAAGAAAAGAAGAGAGAGTTATCCCTTTTTCCCGAATTTCATGCTTTGGTGAGATATTCCCAAGTTATTTGGAGCTTRCAGATCACAAGCCTTAGATTCCTTAGTTATATGAATTAATCGTAGTTTGTATAGTTATCACTTATGACTTGATGAACCAAAAATATMAAGACCCTCAATTAACTATTGAACTAATCTACGTTGTTCCTCGTGTTCGATCCCCCTATACTACAACTTAGGGGTTATTTGATTTGGACCTAAAAACCCTTCATCAATGGTTTATTGATGGTTTTGTTTTTTTTATTTTAGATGTTGCTAAGCAGAAGGAAGATACAAGTCAACTAAGAACAAACAACATGTTTCTAAACAAATGGTGGAAGAAGAGGAAGAAAGCAAGCATGAAACTGAGCAAGAAAATGACCAAGAAAGTGACAAACAAAGTGACCAAGAAACTGAAGAGGAGAATGAGGAAGAGGAGGAGGAAGAAGAGGATGAAGAAGACTATGAAGAAGAAGAGGAGGAAGATGAGGATGAAGAAGAGGATGATGAACAAAAACATAAGAAGAGCAAAAGTAAATTAAAGTTCCCATGGAAAAGAGAAAGAAAGTTCATCTGAAAAATGCTCCTATTGAGAAGAAGAAAAAGAAGGTTTTAGTGCGTTCTAAGAAAGAAAATGCAAGGGAAATTGAGAAGACCAAAAAGGAAAAGGGTAGGCCGATTGAGGAGTCAAAGTGGCACAAGTCAAAGAAGGTTGTTCTTAAGAAGAAGAAGAATGATGAGGGAAATTTGAAGAATACAGTTGTTAAAAGGGAGATCAAAGAGAATGATGTTCGTTCGAAGACTCTTTTTAGCAAGAACAAGAACATCATTGATGATGTTTTAGAGTCTGAAGATGAAGTTCAAATGTAAGTTAAAGTTATTGTTTTATAAATCTGAGTTACTGTTTTGTGCAATGAAGTTAGCATATTGTCCATCTAAGTTTCTGTTTTTATTTTTTTATATTGTTTTGGTTGTCCTTGTCTTCTTTTATTTATTGCAAAACATGTTTTGCCTTTAAATTCATTTTTTGTGTTTTAAGTAATTGTTTTGTGAATCTAAGTTACTGTTTTGATTTTCTAAGTCACTGTTTTCTTAAGTTACCTTTTGTATTGCTCAAGTCATACAATGTTTTAATTTACCCTTGTTAATTAATATATTATGTTTATGTGGTATATTTTCCTCTTTTTGCAGTGTTGAAAAATCTTTCAAGACCATGTGTAGGACACAATCTTTATATTTACTTGCTAGGAAATTTACTTCTGATAAAGTGAAATCTATCAAGGAAATTGGATTTGGGGGTTTGTTGTCCATATCTATGTTAAGGGTAGAAACACCTTTTCTTCCTTGGTTTGTTGGAAATTTTGACCATGGAAGTTGGGTGCAAAGCAATCGTGATGGCAAGGAGTACGTTGTTACCCCATACGACGTCTGTGACATGTTTTGTTTACCATTGAATGTTGGTAAGGACATGGATGAGACCGATCAAGCCAAAAAGAAATACAAAAAAGAAGAGGAAAAATGTTGTTGATGTTGATGATGAAGACTTTATGTTGAAGTGTAAATGGAGAAGGAGATATGGAGTTCCTGATAAGAAAGCCATCCCACTTCATCTTGTAGAAGAAGAAATGATGGGTTAGAAACATGGTGGGGATGAGTTCAAAAGGTTGTTTGTCGCATTTTCTTTCTCTTCTTTCTTGGCACCAATAGCAAATAGAACAGTTGATTGGAGAATCTTAAAGAGTTTGGAGAAAGTGGGTGAGATTAAAAGTTTAAATTGGTGCAAGTATGTTCTTGATAGGCTTTGTGAAGTTGTGAAAAAATACAAGAAAAGTGAGCAAGATTGTTTTAGTGGTTGTGTTTTGCTCTTAGAGCTATTGTACTTTCATATATTGAAGTTTAGAGATGTGGCTGAGTCTTCTAGAATTCCATTAATCCAACATTGGARGGATGAGAAAGTGAGAAATAGGATTAAGTTGGAACTTAAGGCAAAATCTTTGGGGATGGGGGTTCTAGATGAAGAAACCTGTTTAGTAACTAAACATGAAAAATTTGTTGGTGGTCAGATTGTGTTGGATGAGAGTAGAAATGTTGGAATCAAATCGGATCATCAAATTCATTTTGAATGAGAACGCGCCTACAGATGATGAGCTCAGGCTTGTTGCTAACGATGTAAGTTTTTAAGTTACAACTTTACTTTTTAAGTTGCTCTTTCGTGTTTTCAAGTTACAATATTTTTTATTTATCCATATACTTCTTAAGCTGTTGTTTTGTTTCTAAGCTATCAAGTTTCTATTATTTTTTGTAAAGTTGTGCTTTTATGTTTATAAGTTACTGTTTTTCATACTATTTGTAGGAAGCTCATTTCGTTTCACTACAAATGAAGCGAGCTATTGAATGTTTAACTTCCTCTTATTCTTATCGTATAGAAGAGTTGGAAAATGCCAATGCTCGTTCTCAAAGTTACTCCTTAACCCCTTCAATGAAAACACAACAATTCTTCGACAATCCTAATGTGCTTAAGGTCATTGATGAAATATTTGTTGGGATTCAATCTTTGAAAGACATACGAGTGTCTCACGATGAAAATGCGAAGGAGACTGAAAATGCGAAGTTTTTGCACGTATAGGAGACACTGATGGTTTCTTCTTCATATGTCACTTGCTGCAGTGTTAGTGGCTTATTCTCAAGCCCAACTTCAAATTCCCTTTCACTGATCTTGCGTACACTCGTTGCCATAGCATAACTGAAATCCTTCTCAAAATCCCTAAAAGAGATAAAGTGTAGAATTCTGATGCATGTTTCAGCATGCCAAATATTATTGGGAATGTAGATGAAGGCTTTGATATTATACATTTGAATTCAACAGTCCTCTCTATGCTCTTCCACCTTTTTATAGTCTTCTCAAATATGCTGTAAAATTCAGTTCGACTTGTTGTTCTTTTGGCTTGAAATCCTGTTGCATGGTTGGTGCTTTCATTCCTCTGTGAGGATAGAATGCCCGCCTAAAAAAATCTTTGTTGTAGGCTTGACACCATTTTTCCTTCAATTCATAGACCCTTGCAAACCACTCGTGTACTGTCAATAAGAATAATGCTTATTAGCAAATCAGAATTACATATATTCGAATACAAGTCGCTAGTTTTGCATTTTAAGTTACCTCATTTATTGAACATTTTTCATTACTTTGAAAATCAGATGTAAGTACATCACAGTAGATTATTTTAATTACTAAGTTACCTTGTCATTATAAAATTGGCTATCATAAGCAAATACTATGCAACATATGGAGAAACATATATTTTAGTTAAACTTACCCTTTTTGCCCTTTAAGTTATGCTTATAAAAATTATACACAATCACATCAAAGTGACCAACATTTATTTCTCGATAACATTATTTTTGAAAAAGACTTTTTCACAAAAGTAAAGGATTTTAATTAATGGTTACCTATGAGCTTGTATTTTCCATCATCTCTTTCCAAGATTTTTCAAATGCTTCTATCGTCTCACATTTCTTCAAGCAGTTATTAAATGTTTCTTTGAAAGTGAGATCTCTCTTCAACTGTCCAAATCTTACTATAGCGTTTTGGTGCAAATTCCATATGCACAACCTGTGTCTCGAATTGGGGAAAGCCTGTAATTCAAACATGAAACTTAAGTTACAAATTAATTGAACAAATTKGTTGATATTTCAATTAAAGTTACACTTTTTTTAGATGATGCGTTACCTTGGATATTGCATTGCTCATTGTCATATCTTGAGCAGTAAAAATTGTGATTGGATCCTTTTGTTGCATTGACTTTTTGAATGTTTCAAGAATCCAGACAAAATTTTCAGCCTTTTCGTCTCCGATAAAGGCATAACCAAACATCACATTTTTCCAATGATTGTTTATCCCCAATATTGGCGCACATATTAGGTTGTATCGATTTTTTTATAATAAGACAACAACATCTCCGTAGATTTTTTAATCTTCTAGCATCATAGAATCTCTACATAATATGCTCGTCACCTTACCAACCTTGTCCAACCTAACCCTAAAGAAGAACTCGGGGTCTTTTGCTAGTTGATCATAAATGATTTCAATCAATGAATGTGCATCTCCACCTTCAATGCATTTCATTTTCAACTTGTTGTAGTAGTTTAGGTGATCCCTAGCTGAGTGTCCTATACAATATTCTCCTCCGGCCTCCTCACACATAAGTCTAAAGGAATCCATGCAAGCTAACCCTGCATCTTTCATTTTCTCCATTACCTCTGTGATGCTCCTATTAGAACGATGCTAGTGACTATCATCCTTTCTTGATAGCTTATGGTTATGTGCCATGACATGATGCACAACTTCAAACAAACCTTCCTTGTTGCATTTCACTCTAATGCACGCCTTGAAATCTGTTCTTGTTACCGCAACTTGTCTTAGTTTTCTTTTCTTTTTTGCTTTTTCCTTAATTAATTTCAATTGTAGGGTTATCATTTTCTTTCTTCTTTGTTTGACCGTTATGCCTCTCTCCTTGAGCGGAACAAACCAAATATTTCTCAGAAAGAATTCAAGTTCTTGGAAAAGTCCTTGTTGTGTGAGATCTTATTGAGAATCCCACTATTGTTGCATGTTTTTCATATATGTCATGCATTTCTCCAATTGTGCTTGTTGTCAAACCATCTAAGGATCCTTCAAGCTTATCATAGGTGATGGTGCTAGTACCTGATTTCATAAAAGTTACTATTAACTCTTTCAAAGTCACTGTAAAATTGTTTAAAGTGACAAACATTTGATAAGTGTATCAATGTATGCATTTCACTTTTAAGTTACACATTTATGATTTCAAGTCATAGTATACTTCTTTTAAGTTACACAAAATATTACATAAAATGCAAAATATCCAATAATTTGCTCATAGTGAAAAATATGTGGGAAAGAAAAGTAAAGTTACACTTTTCTTGTTTTAAGTTGTTTTAATTGAGTTTCAAGTAACACTTATACAATTACACTTATATAGACAAAAGTTATATAAATTTCATCATAAGTTACACTATTTTCATAAAAGTATGTGTTGAATGCAAAATTTAAACATAATACTGTGCACATACTTGCACTTTGATTTTGCCCATCGTTTTCCTGCTCTTCCTCCTCTAGTGCACCTTCTTCATAGCATTGTTCATCATTTTCTTCTTGTTGAGCTTGATTATCATGTAAAGATTTCAAGTCACAATTTGTTGCTTTAAAGTTACACAAAAATGTGAAATTAAATGCAAAATATTCAAAAGATTTCTAATGCTGGCAAATGTAGTTAAGAAAATTAAAGTTACATTTTTATAGCTTTAAGTTATGCTAATAGAATTTCAAGTTACACTTATAGAGTTACACTTATACAGCCAAAAGTTCTGTAAATTTTATTTTAAGTTACACTTTTATCGTAAAAGTTAGTGTTGAATTCAAAAAATTACTGTTAGACTTATATAGTATTAGAAGTAGTAAATTATTGTCGACATACTCGCACTATGATTTTGTCCACCAATTTCTTGCTCCTCCTCTTGTGGTTCATCTTCTTGAAAGCATTGTGCATCATTATCATGTAAATTTGTATCTAACAAATCTACATAATTCATGCATGTGATTGAAGATCAATAACAAAGCAAAAATGTAATTGTAACAGAGCAATGTCACTCATATCAATCCAAATCAATCAAATTTTTTCATAAACATGCAAACCAGTAATCTAAAATGAGTAAGCAGTAATTCATGGACATCAATACACTAATCATAAAAATAGTAAATCAAAAACAGTAATTCAAGTATAAACATAAGTTGTTCAATCTAATCATGCAAACAGTATTTCATTCATCGACATTTTTTCAATGAAATTGTAAAACTAAAATTAAAATTGAAAATTAAAGAATTAGAAGTACCTTCAACATCCAACAAGTCATCAAAATCATCCAAATCTTCATTTAAATTGAAATTAGGGATTTCATTCAAATCAAAATCATCATCCATGCCTGCTAATATTGAACTCCGTTTGTTGATTTTGATCGATTTTGTTATCCGTGCATTGATATAGAATTTGATGACCAGACTTTTTTCTTTCGCAAACTTCGTCCAAAATGATGAGCAGGCTTCTTCCAATTCGTGTGATTTTTTTAATTTTCTCTCTCCTCCTACATTAAATATGTCGGACCTTTTTATAGGAACTAGTTGGTTTTTCAATAAATTATTGTGAGCCCGCCTCACACAATACTTTTTATTCATTTTTTTAGCTGTTCCAAATTACATTTRGTGATATTTTCAAATAATTGTTCCAAATAAATCAATCTAAAAATAATTTTTGTACTTTTACCCACTCCATCCATTTCATTAAATTCATGTCATAAGGAAAATTGGCACTATATTTCATTAGTGGTGAAAATCTTTTATATTCTCATCTATAAATAAGAATGAACATAGTTAAGTGGGATCTTGTTAGAATTGTATTAACAAGTAGTTGGCAAACATGTACAAATAAAGATATTTCATTTTTAAATTGTGCATTGGCAAACATGTACTCCCTCCGTATCGGAAAAATCGCAACACTTACATTAAGTTGTGTTAACTTCCTAAGACAAATGATATTTAATGTGTAAGCATGTGATGTATTAGGTAGATTAGTACTTGTGTTTTGGAGGGAAATTATGTGAGCACAAATTATTTGTACTAGTGGTCCCAACAAATTATTTATGCCATATGGTTAAGTGGATGGTAAGGAAAATTATTGTGAAAAAGTTGTCAAAAATAGTAACAAGTACAAGTGTTACAATTTTTATGTTACACCCATTTTAGGAAAGTGTTGCAATTTTTGCAATACAGAGGGAGTAAAGTAGAACTGACATGAATTTAGTGGAACGAAGTGAGTACTTTATTTACTCTAACATTAATGAATTACTTCTTTCTAAAGTCAACCTTCATTACTTTAACCAATTTCTTCACCTAAAAAAAATATTTTTTCCAAAAAAAAATTTCATTCACACATTTACTCTTTTAAATAACTTAGTCAACTCTTTTATTTAACTTACTTATCTATTTTATCTAACTCAATCAACTCTTAAATACCGTGCAAAAATGACATGGAACATCTAAAAAACGCAGGGAGTATGATTGCGTATATAATAATGCTGAAGTAGTGTTATAGAAAATCATACAACATCGTCGCTTAGTGATCTAACGTAGTTTAATCCCTAATATAATTTTTTTTGTCAAGTTCATTCATTTTATATGATATGGGAGAAAAATATATGTAGTACTCCTTCTATTCCACTACATTCTTGTCACTTCTACTATACACGTTTGCCAATGCACAATTTATACATCAAAGTTTTTTGTTTATTTTTTTGGGGGAAATAAGAAATTCATTCCAACTTAAAAACAAATACAAAAAACAAAGCAACCGGAAAACACCTTCTAGGAAGGCCTGACAGAAACAAACGAAGAACAAACTAAAGCCTAAGCTCTTGGATCCAAGCAATATCCGAATTCTTACATTTCATCTTAATGTTCATGGCCCTCTGCTTCATATCACTTTGTATGCTCTCAATAACAAAGTTGGTCAAGTCTACTCACCTTCTGCTCCCAAAGAGCCTCATTTCTTATCTACGAGACCTCATAAACACAAGCAATGACTACTGCATGGATGAAACCCCTCTGAAAAGGTTGGCCTCTAAAATTCCCGTCTATCCAACGAAGAATACTAGTTAGGTGCAGAGCATTACATCTATTGCCAACCCAATCCTTTAAGGCCTTTATACACCTATTATTGAGATAAGTATGAAAAAATAGATGATCATGAGTCTCTTCTTTGGTCTCACAAAGGACACAAGTGCTAGTGGGACTAATATTCATAGAGCACAGCCTACTTCTTATTTTTTTTACCTTTGCATCATGGCTAACCAAGCACAAAATTCATGCTTAGGCACAACTAACCTTCCTCAAATCCACCTAGTCCAAGGAACTTTAGGCATGTTAGGGCACAAAAGCTTGTAGTAACGTCCATTAGCATAACTATTTTGCCTCATCCAATAATCATTCTGGAATTTAGCATTAAAGAAATTTTTTGCCTCAACAATATGTTTCTGTATCCAGCTAGAACTCACAAGAGCCAAGTAAGAGAACCAATCCTTACTCTTGATGTAGATGGCATGAATTGAACCCATCATACCAAAGGTTAGTTGCTTTCTGAGCAATGTTCCACACTTGTTTTCCCAAGGCAATCATATTCCACAATAAGATGTTCCTTATACCTAAGCCACCACAACCTTTAAATACACAAAGAGTGTCCCATCCAACAACCTCAGGGTTATTACTATCACTCACTCCACGCCACAAATATGATCGACTAAGAGCATTGACTTTTAGTAAAATTTTCTTAGAGAATAAGAAAATTTGGGCCCAGTAAATATGGATTGACATAAGTACTGAGTTGACAAGTTGCAATCGCCCTGCAAAAGACAAATGCCTACTACTCTACACCTAATCCTAGCAGTCATTTTGTCAAGGATATTCTCATAATCTCCAATAGTAAGCTTCTTGTGACTTATAGGAATACCAAGGTACCTGAAAGGAAGCATGCCAAGAGAAAACCCACAAATATGTTGAATTTGTTCCAACTCATCAGAAGTTATACCACACCCATACACAGCTGATTTACCTTTGTTGGCCTTTAGCCCTGTTGTAGTAGCAAAGAGGTTAATACCCTTAGTGATCATCTCAACAGAAGTCAAATCACCCTTGCAAAAGAAAATTAAGTCATCTGCCAAACAAAGCTGATTAATCATCAAATACTACATCTGGAATGGAATTGGAATTCTTGCTGCCTGACAATATACTTCATTGTTCTGGTGAAATATTCCATATAGAACACAAATAACAAGGGAGACATTGGGTATCCTTTTGTGAATGAAAAAAAAAACTTGTTGGGCTTCCATTAAGCAAGGTGGTGAAAGTAGGACTTGAGACACATATCACAACCAACTTAGTAATGAAGGAAGGAAAATCAAGAGCAAGCAACATGTCTCCTAGAAAATCCCAATCCACTGTGTCATAGGCCTTTTGGATGTTAATTTTCATCATGCAACATTTTGTGGTTTGACCTTTCCTATAAAGTATAACAAGATCTTAACACAAGAGAATACTTTGGAGGATACTTCTCCTAGTAACAAAAGCACCTTTACTAATAGAGATTATATGTGGCAAAAACCATTCTAAGCTTACTACACAAGAGCTTTGTAATGGTTTTGTAAATAACTGAGCAATAGGAAATGGGCCCGTGGTTTGTCAGAGTAGCAGGATACTTACTCTTAGGAAAAAAAGTAAGAGAGGTCACATTAATTTCCTTAAGAAGCTTCCCAGTATGAAAAACTCTAGAATTGCTTTAATGATATCTAACCCCACCACTTCCCATGACTTCTTAAAGAAGAAGCTCTTATACCCATCCAAAATGGTAGGCTTGTCATTAGGAATTGAAAAAAGAGCCTACTTGACATCCTCTGCATTGAAGTCACGGGCTAGCATATTTTTGAGATCCTCAGATAACAAAGGCCCTTCATCCATGAATTCAACTTTAATCATGTAACGATTCTCCATTTTTTCTCCAAGGAGGTCTTATTAATAATCCATAAAAGCTTTTTCAACTTCTACTAGTGTATTGACCCAAGTACCCTCAGCATTCTAAATGGCATGCACTTTATTATGATGCCTTCGAGATTTTATCCTATGATGGAAGAAAGCTATATTCTGATCACCATAAGTAAGCTAATGAGCTTTTGCCTTCTGCTTCATAAAAGACAAATATACTTCCTTATAAAGAGTCCCAACCTTCCTCTCAGCTTCCTATATCTCTCTATTAGTTGGTTCACAATGAAGTTCTTCTTTTGTATGCAGGAAAGTAGCCATAGAAAATTTAGCTTAAGCTTGGACATCACTGAAACCTTCTTGATTGAGTGCTTTAAGAGAATTTTTCAGCCACCTCAATTTTTGCATAATGCCATACATGGTACATCCARTAACCTGCATACTCCAGCACTCAGCCACCATAGGTAAGAATTTTACAGAATGGGTCCACATATTATAGAACCTAAATGTCTTATGTCCACGTTGACCAATATTAGAGCATAACACCTCCGGATAGTGATTAAAACTCCCTTCAGGGGGTAAGAGATCTTAGCATTTGGATAAGCATCAATCCACTCAAATTCCTTAAAGTCTTATCAATTCTAGAGAAGACCCTCTTCCCAATTTGCTTATTATTCCAAGTATAAAACCGACCAGACACCTTAATCTCCATGAGTCCACAATTCGCAATGCATTTCTTAAAAGGCATAATCTCTTACACTTTCATAGGGGCACCTATTCTTTCGTCCAAAGTCAATACAACATTAAAGTCCCCAGAAATAAACCAAGGATCAACAATTGAGCTAACTATGCACTCCAATTCTACCTATAGAGAGGCCTTCCCCTTATTATCATTAAAGCCATAGATGAAGGTGCACAATGGGAGCTTGCATGTTGAACCCAAAAATGGATATACTGAGGAGTGTACCTTAAATGAGCTATGGAAAAAGTATCAGGTGCCWAAAAACAATAATTCGACCATTAACACTTCTAGCATTATTTGTATTCAAGCACCAGGTAGGACACAAATTAAGGTACAAATCCCCTATTTTGGAAGATATGACCCCAGTTTCCAGGACACTAAACAATCTAATGTTTTAAGAGTGAATGAATCTATTCACCTCATTCTACTTGCTTTTATTTCATGTTTAGCCCCCTAACATTCCACACTAATATATTATCCATGAGGGTCAGGAGGCTCCCCCCRGGTCCATCATGCCAACATCAACATCAGTTGCATAGAATAAGTAAGGCGTAGATAATGCCCCTAAAACACTAAAAGTGTTCCCAACATTGGTAGCTCCTACCGCCAAGTTGCAAAACTTTGACTCCTACTCACAGTAGTCAATTACTAGACAGGTGGATAGGATTATTTTAGATATCAATAATACGTTGAATGCTACTAATGTGGCATTATATAAGACGGTTGCGACTGGGGTAGTTATTCAGTTGGAGCCTTTAGTGGAGAAACATAATCAACTGAATGAACGGTTGATGAGTTTGTTAACCGCCAGAGGCTCAGGAATAACTATTGAATATCCTAGGGAAGAACCACCCTTGGGTAATCCTAGAACAAACAATATGATGAGAGATAATGAGTTTTCGGCCTTTCAAACAGTATCAAGGAGTATTCCTCTTTGAGATGCCAATGAAGGGAACAAGAGCTAGAGGAGAGAGGCAAGCCCTAGGTCAGGCTATGAGTCAGGCTATAACCATGGTGATCTTGGACCTTCTTCTGTTTAGTTGATTTCTAATTCAATTCCCTTGACTTCGTCAATGGGAATTGTTCTACCCACGTGAACAAACCTTAGTTTAGGGGTGAACGATTATGGAACTGGAGGGGTATTCCCCACTAGTGGCAGTTTTCAAACTGCAACTAATGGTTATGTGCCTCGAACATTGCATCCCGCTGCTCCTGAACCACGACAACCGCTTATGTTCCGCAAACTGGGACCTAAGGTTATCAACATTAGGCTTATTCTAACAAAATGCATCCTCCTTAGAGTAATCGCTGGGGGCAGGGGTCACATTATTACCCGGATAACCAGTATCCTAATGGTTAAGATCAGAACTTCCATGCTCATATAGGACAAGCTTATCATGAACATCTCCTTAGGCAGGTGGAGGAGATGATCCAAAGGGCTATGGGGCACATGCCGATTTTCCAAGGAGGGGGYCTTGTAATCCTTATCCTGAATGGATTGATAGGATGTATCCTTTCCCTGGAGAGTTCAAAGTTCCTAAATCCTCTCCCTTATTCTCTAGCGATGGATCAATATCTACTGAAGAACATTTGGTCAAGTTTAACTGGCAATGTAGGGAAGCAACAGATAATGATTATCTCAAATTTTGAGATTGTTTTCCAGCTCTCTCACTGGGACTGCGTTCTCTTGGTTTACTCACCTTCCAGTTAACTCTATACAAACTTGTCAAGATTTACAAGGGTAATTCCTTCGTCATTTTACTAGAGTGGAAGCTGGGGTTTCCATTGGAGATTTAGCCAAGCTAGCCCAGGACAAGAGAGAGCCTGTGGAGGATTACATCGCTAGGTTTAAGAGAGCTCAGATTAGATATAATCTTAACTTACCAGAGTCAGAGTTTGTTTCTATAGTACAAAAATGGCTATCCTTTCCTTTTAGGAAAAAATTTGAGGGTCAGCATTTCCCTGATTTTGTGGCTTTAGCTTGCGTTGTGGTTGCATATGAAAGATGTTTAGGTTAAAAATCAAAAAGAAAACATAAGTATTATGCCAACTATACCAATTGCACAAAATAGGGCCAAGAACTATGTTGAACCCTAGTTTTGATGAATGAATAAACAAACAAAAAGCAAACTCATGTGTTTATGAATGATTTGTATGTAAGATGTGATTTACAGGAAATAAGTTTTAAAGTCTTAATGGAGTACGGATCATCCAATAGTGGAAAGGGAGCTCCTGTGACTTTGCAGACTGAGGAGTTCAAGGAAGAAACTCAAGTGCAAGGAACTCGAGTCCCTTGGTGAATCAAGACTCGAAATCTACTGTTGGTTCTACATTAGAAGCATCAGGGTATAATAAGTTTAGAATTTTCTATTTTAGGCTTATTGTAAGTTTGGCATTAATGTGTGGAAAMTTGGCTCAATAAAATATAAGATATAAAACCAGGTTTGATAAATGGATTTTATTAAAAGATATAAATTAAGGATAGTATTAAAAAGATATATTTAAGTAATAAATAAATCCTAGGTATTTGGTTTTCAAATAAAATCTTTTTAATCTTTCCAGTTTTATCTTGTTAGAATTAATTTATGAAAATACCAATTTTATCTTATTATATTTTAGAATAGTGTTTTACGATTAAAAGTGTTTTTATGAAAAATATCTTCAACTGATTTGAGAAATTTAAGGAAGCTAAGTCGAGTGTATGGCCGTTATGTTTACTTGATCTTCAAGGCAAAAGTGGTTGCGAAAATTAAGGAACAAAATGGCTATATTTGAAACTGACTAATAGAACGTGGGTAATGGACGTGCATGCCAAGTTCCACTTAGGCATTATTTCCTACTTAGTAGGAAGTGATGTGTGGTGGACTTACTGCTTCAATCCCACGCAAAAAACTTCACTTATAAATACAGAATAGCAAATTAGTTTTAATACACAKTTGAGCATACAAAGTAATTGAGTCATTCCAACACACAAGTGCCAAACAATTTGTAGTTTACAATCGAGTTGTAATTGCTTAAAGTAGATTTGTTACTAGAAGAGGGCTTTGGGTTGAAAGTTAATCCAGAGAGGCTTGTAAGGGAGTTAGGCTTTCAAGTTCGAAAGGAATTTGAAAGGGGTCTTAGATTGTACTAGGTGTTGTATCCGAATAATCTAAGAAGAAATCCTGTGTGGTATCAGGTCACAATTTTATCTCTTGACAAGTTGTTAAGGAGATTTTCTGTGTTTGTGAAATTCGCACCTTGTTTTCCTTTACTTTTAGTTTMTAAATTCCGCATAAAGCTCAAGTTTCTTTAAGTTACAATTCACCCCCTCTCTTGTAACGTTCAGTAGATCCAACAATTGGTAACAGAGCTAAGTTCCTCGCTTAAACCATGAAACCCTACTGAGGTAATTGCTGAACTCAAGAAACTCAAAATGAACAATCACGAGAAACGAAGAAGGTTACTCTACTCAAGGTCCATCTACGTTCAATAGGAAGTTCTATTCCTACTAGAAGAATCGGATGGAAATCTTTATCAAAGTCGAGAATTATCAGGTATGGAGAGTTATTGAAGCTGGTGATTTTGTTGTCAACAAAACTAATGCTGAAAAGGAGGTAATCCCTAAACCCATCTCTGAATATGACAAAGATGAGTGATAAGATGGAAATTAATGCACTTGTTGTCAAACTCCTTCATTGTGGACTTGGACCACATGAACATAATCGTGTCATGGGGTGCAAGAACGCAAAGGAGATTTAGGATTTACTTCAAATCACTCATGAAGGTACTAATGAGGTTAAGAGATCAAAAATTTATCTCTTGATGTCAAAGTATGAGAGGTTTGAAATGATACCCAAAGAAACTATTCAAGAAATGCTTACTCGCTTTACGAATATGATTAATGAACTAGTTTCTCTAGGAAAGCAAATCCCAGTTGATGAACAGGTGAGGAAAGTCCTTCGAAGTCTTCCTCAAGATGAGAGATGGAGAGCTAAGGTCACAGCCTTGCAAGAAACTAAGGACTTCACTAAATTTATTATTGAGCAACTTGCAGGTTCTCTTATMACCCATGAGTTGCACTTAAGTTCAAGCAGTGCTAGTGAAACCCACAAGGCCAGGAACTTAGCCCTCAAGGCTAATGAGACAGAAGAATCTAAAGTTGATGATGAGGAGGCTGCCATGCTYGTAAGACACTTTAAGCGTATGTTTAGACCTAACAAATCTAAGAGTTTTGTCAAGAAAGCAGGTACCTCATAGAATGAGCATRCATGCCATCGATGTGGTGCTCCTGTTCACTAGATCAAAGACTGTCCCATAACTATTGCTGAAAAAGGAAAAGGGAAGACCAAGGAGACAGGAAAGGGAACCAAAAACTCCTTTAACAAGACTAATATGAGGAAAGCCATGATAGCTGCATGGGGAGACTCCAAGACTAAAGGAGATGATGAAGATCAGAATGAAAGTGAAACAACCAATCTTTGTCTCATGGCAAAGATTGAAGAAACTCAATCTTGTGAGGTATATCCTAATCCCTAGAACTTAATGACTTTCTCTAAATCAGCTTTAGTTGATTTAGTTTTGGCCTATGATGAAGATTGGAGAGTAGTTACTAAAATTTTAACAGAAACTGAAAAGGCTTTAGAAATTYCTCGGGAACACAGTGCTTGGATTGAAAATCAAAGAACTGATGTTCAAGGAAAATTCTTTGAACTTTTCGACAAGAACCGTCTCTTGAAGGAACTTATGGAAAAGATCAAATATGATAACATTATGTTAAATGTAGAATTGACTCAGTATAAGCTCATGTGTACTGATCTAAATGCTCCAAGTTCCTCCACCAATACTTTTAACAAAGATTTTGAAAAACTCAAGATGGAACTTGAGGAACTGAAATTTGACAAGCTCAAATTAAAGAAGGAACTTGAGGCACGTAAGAACAGAGATGTTCATCAGTACACAGTGCCTAAATGGATTGACAATGCTCAAACCAAAAGAACTGAAGGCTTAGGCTATGTTCATGTCAAGCATAAAGGAAAGCGGAAAAAATATGTTGATTTACCTAGCCACAAAATTTGTTCCTTTTGTGGTAGAACTGGCTACTATGAATCAGATTGCAAKKAGAAACAAATTGCGCTTAAACATAACATTAAACAAGTCTGGGTAAAGAAACAGGACTCTGCTTCATCTTCAAAGGAACCCGAGGAAACCAGGATTCCTCGTACTAACCCTTAAGTTCTATTGCAGGTTCTAGTGAGGGGGAACAACTCATGGTACCTCGACAGTGGTTGTTCTAAGCACATGAAAGGAGATAAATCTAAGTTTCTCTCACTACAAACCCATGAAGGTGGAACTGTGACTTTTGGAGATAACAAGAAAGGTGAAATAATCGCCAAAGGTAAAGTTAGTAAGTCAAGTTCCCATTGTATAGATAATGTATTTTTAGTCGAGGGTTTGAAGCATAATCTTTTAAGTATTTCTCAATTTGTGATAAAGGTAACACAGTTAAATTCACTACTGAAAATTGCAAAATCATCAACAATTAAACTGGACTCATTGTTCTAGAAGGAACTAGGAAAGGGAATACTTATTCAGTGGATCTCAATTCTGTCCCAAGGAACAATCTTACCTGTCTTAGTGTAATTGAGGATGATGCTTTAATCTGGCATAAACGATTTGGTCATGCTAGCTTCTCACACATGAAGAAGTTGTATACAAAGAACTTGGTAATCGGACTTCCAAGTGTCAAGTTCCCTAGCAAGTATATGTGTGATGCATGTGTGAGGGGGAAGCAAATAAGATCTTCTTTCCAAAGCAAAAACATGATAACTACAACCAAGCCATTAAAACTAATTCATATGGATCTCTGTGGTCCTATGAGAATATAGAGTACAAGTGGTAAAAGGTATGTTCTTGTTATTGTAGATGACTACTCTAGATTCACTTGGGTAATATTTCTGTCTAGCAAAGATGAAACTTATGATGAATTTGTTGCCTTTGCTAAAAGCATACAGAAATCAAATGGATTTCAAATAGTTCATATAAGGTTTGATCATGGAACTGAATTTGAAAACTCTAAATTTGATGAGCTATGCAAGGAAAATGACATGAATCATAATTTCTCAGCTCCAAGAACTCCTCAACAAAACGGAGTTGTTGAAAAGAAGAATAGGACATTAGAAGACATGGCCAGGACAATATATGCTCATAGCAAGTTGTCTTGCAAGAAACTTCTGGGCTGAAGCCATTAATACTGCATGTTATATAATTAATAGAGTTCTCTTAAGACCTATAATTTACAAGACTCCCTATGAATTGTTAAATAGTAGAAAACATAATATTTTACATCTAAGAACATTTGGTTGCTAATGTTTTGTCCATAACAATGGCAAGAGGAACTTAGGAAAGTTTCATGAAAGAATTGATGAAGCTGTATTTCTTGGTTATTATAATCATAGCAAGGCTTACAAAGTCTATAACAAAAACTCTAGGTGTGTTGAAGAAAGTATACATGTGATATTTGATGAAACTGACACACATTTGAAGATGCAGGAACTTGATAATAATGATTTCGAAATTAGGATGGTTAGAAAGTAAGATCCAGATGAGGAATCCAGTAAGCTAACCAAAGACATCTCTCCAGTTCAGGAGGAGGCACAACAACATGAAGTTCCTCAACCTGAAATTGCAGAAGAAGTAGAAGCTGATGAGAATGAAGGAGCAGAAGGAACTCAAGCTGAGACAGCTCGACAAGGAGTTCCAGTAAGAGATTTCCAACCTAAACCCTAGAAGCATCAGAAATCTCACCCCACTGATCTCATAATAAGTGACATCAGTAAAGGAACTCAAACAAGAGCTCAACTGAGAAACTTCTGTGCCTTCTATGCATTTCTGTCCATTATTGAACCCAAGAATCATGAAGAAGCTCTAAAAGATGCAGATTGGGTAAATGTCATGCAATATGAATTGAATGAATTRGAAAGAAACAAGATATGGCTTCTTGAACCACTTCCTAAAAACAAAAAGATAATTGGACTAAAATGGGTTTTTAGGAACAAACTAGATGAATATGGCACTATAGTAAGAAACAAGGCCAGACTAGTTGTAAAAGGTTATAACTAACAAGAAGACATTGATTTCGAAGAAACTTTTGCACCTGTAGCAAGGTTAGAAGCTATTCAAATTTTAATTTCTTTTGCATCTTTCATGGGTTTTAAATTATATCAAATGGATGTTTAATGTGCTTTGCTCAATGAATACCTACAGGTGGAAGTTTATGTTGAACAACCTCCAGGTTTTGAAAACCAAAAATTTCCCAATCATGTGTTTAAGCTTGACAAAGCTCTATATGGGCTAAAGCAAGCACTGAGGGCCTGGTATGAAAGACTTTCAAAGTTTCTTTTACAAAATGATTTTAAAAGAGTAAAAGTTGACAGCTGAAGGAACTGATCATTTAGTAGCCTAAATTTATCTGGAAGATATTATATTTGGTGCTACAAATGAAAAATTGTGTAAATACTTTGCTGACTTAATGAGTGGAGAATTTGAAATGAGTATGATGGGTGAGTTGAACTTCTTTCTAGGGTTGCAAATAAAGCAAACAGAGAGGGGGAACTTCATCCATCAACAAAAATATATCAAGGAACTTTTGAAAAAGTATAACTTGGATCAAGCCAAAACAAATGACACTCCTATGGGGACTGGCACTAAGCTGGATGAAGATCCTCAAGGAATCTCAGTAGATCAGAAAATGTATAGAGATATGATTGGTTCCTTTTATATCTCACTGCTAGTAGACCAGATATATCCTTTAGTGTTGGTGTATGTGCTCGTTTTCAATCTAATCCTAAGGAATCACACCTAATTGCTGTAAAAAGGATATTCAGGTATCTAAAAGGAACCGAGAATCTAAGTCTCCTCTACTCTAGAAGTGACAACTTTGATTTAAGAGGCTTTACGGATGCTGACTATGCAGGTGATTTAGTAAACAGAAAAAGTACCTCAGGAACAGTCCAGTTCCTTGGGTCATGTCTAGTTTCTTAAACATCTAAGAAACAAAATACTGTAGCTCTCTCTACTGCAGAGGCTGAGTTTGTAGCTACAGCAGCATGTTGTTCACAAGTTCTTTGGATTAAGCAACAATTAAGAGACTTTGGATTAAGGTATGATTGCATTTCTATTTATTGTGATAATACCAGTGCAATTTGTATTTCAAAGGATCCAGTACATCACTCAAGAGTCAAACACATTCATATAAGACATCATTTCTTAAAAGATTATGTTGAAAAAGGCTTAATCAAKTTGGATTTTTGTGAAACTGAGAGTCAAATAGCTGATATATTGACTAAGCCTTTAGCAAGAGATCGTTTTGAAATAATGCGCATGGAACTTGGGATGATTCAACTATCCTAAAGAGGTGCTCCYAAATTCCCCAAGGTATGATCTCTAAGACTAAGACCTGTACATATGTCTCATACACAATTTTTTGTGAATAACATTACACTAAGTAAGTACATGTTTAAACAAAGCTTATTGCAATTATGTGCTTAAGTGTCAAGGCCCAAATTTGTTTTGTTCAATAGTTCAAGTCCAATTTATTTTTCCACACGACAAATTTTTTATTATTTATTATTTATTTTTTATTTTTGACCGGCTAATTATTAAATCACAATATTATATCAAAAATAACTCCCAAAATTAGCTGGCTTGCATTCGAAGATTAAGCTTCCTAAATTCACTCAACTGTATACAACTTGGTTCATTGCATATAAGTATCCACCATCCCTCGTCAAATCAATTGAATCCATAATGCTCAATTACTGACAGAATTAATTACCCCCCTTCGTTTTTTACCGCATAAAATTAAACTCACCATATTTTCACCACACATATCAAACGTCAATTTCAACCCTTATTTAAACATGCAAAATCCCTTTCTAAACCCACAAAACTCACAAAACTCACTGAAATTCCAATCTCCAACTCATACAAAACCCTTGTTTTCATCGCAATTTTCAAATTTCTCTCCCATGGATATTTCACCAATTCCTTCAAAATTCTCAAATCCTTCGACTGATGTGAACATGGCACATGCTGAGGGCTCGAAGAAGAGGAAAATTGAAAGCTTTGAAGATTCAGATTGGGTGGAACTCAGGGTCAAAATTCCTATGGAAGGGAAGACTCATGCTCGTGCTCGAATTGAGGCTCACTGTACGAATTACATCATAGGAATAGCCATTAATCTTGACTGGGTTCGTTCATGTAAGTTCACTCAATTACTTGACATTCTAGAGTATCAGGGGTGGACTACTTTATTTGAAATTGGGTTCAAAAATGTCATGTCTTATTCGTTAATGGATCAGATAAATAAGAATTTTAACAATGAAAATGGTGTCCGTTCTTTTAAAATTAAGAGTAAATTTATTGAGTTTACTGCTGAGGATTTAAGTGAGGCATTTCAAGTACCAAATAAGGGTTTCTGTGACTACTTCAAAGGGGCTTATGAGGAAGTTATAGATGGGAAGAAGGTGTAGAAGTCTGTTGAGGGTGTGAGTGTTGATAGCATGGTTGAGTCAATTGGGGGTCATCCTGATTCTGTGAAAACAAACCACAAAAATTTCAGTCCTATTAAAAAATTACTCTTCAATATTGTCTTTCGTTCTATCATTCCTAGAACACAACATCAAGAGGAAGCTAACCATCTTAATGTTGTGTTAATCTACTYCCTTGAAAACAAAATCCAAATAAACTTTCCTTCCTTAATGATACAGCACCTTACCCACTGAATTAATCGTAACATGAAAATTGGGTATGGCAACTTGTTGATGACTTTCCTTGAGGGATATAATATCAAACTTGATAAGGAAGTCCTCACTATGCAGACAAACCTTTTGATTCAACCCAGTACTCTGCATAGATTAGGTTTAGATGTGAAGGAGGGAGAATGTGTGTTTCAAGAGAAAGAGGAACCAGAGGAAGAGATTGAGAGTAAGACAAGTGAGATGGAAACTGATGATGTTAAAAGTCCTGAGAAGGTTGAGCATGTTTTTGAAGAAAATCAGGAGGAAGAAGTAGTAGTGGTTAAGCCCACTAGTGGAAGGGGTGGTAGGGGCAGAGGAAGGAGTGGCTTTGCTCAAAGGAAGAGTGCCAAGAATACCAGAAAGGGGAGTGAGAAGGAATCTGTTTAGGTTATATTTGAGCTTGATGAGGAAGAATCGAAGCCAAAGGCACTAAAGGTGACTGAAGTTCAAGTTCCTCCACAAACAGCTCAAGTTCCTCCACCAACTGCTGAAGTTCCTTCACTAGTGGTAGAAGCTCCTCAACAAAAGGCTGAAATCCTCCACGAGATGTGCCTGTTGATATTGTGCCTGTGCCTAAAATGCAGAGAAGTGGTCTGGAATTGGCCACCAGTTCTGGATTTGGGAGCTTCAGTGCCTCTCACATTATTGAGAAACTGAAGAGTCTCAAAGGGGAGGTTCAGTCTCTGCATGGCAAGCTGGATCAAGTCTTGGCTCGCTTTTCTACCACATAGACTATGTTGGGGCATCAGGCTGTGAATGCAAAGAATATAGTCAGTGGTCTCACTACAYCATCAGTGCAGTTGGACAAAGGGCYGAAGAAGATTATGAGCAAGCTGTTTGAGATCCTTGCAGAGCTTGGTGGTGGTGCATGAAGCCATGTTCCTTCCCCTATCCCACTCTAACATTTAGCCTACCCTATTCCCCTCTAATTATTATTATTGAACAATTATTATTCGAGTCTGTAACTAAATATTTTGGATTCGGTTGACTTTGGTTTCTGGACAAGGATGCTTATGTTTCTTTCGTTTGAACTATTATGGGCTTTGTATCTTGCATATATATAAATAATCTGCTTTGTTGAATATTTGTGATGAAATGCTTGCATGCTTGTTGTTTTATATGTATTGAAAAGGTACCACCAATCTAACTTGGTGATGTGCTATGAGATATATATGTTTYCGTCTATGTTCTTTTTGATGAATGCCAAAGGGGAAAGAAAGAGCAAACCTCTTGGGAAACACAAGTTAATGAGCTAGTTCTGCCACAAAGCACATATAAGGTAATCAAATTAAGTTTAAGTTTAAGTGATTTTTTTCTAAATAATTTTACTTTATATGTCCTATGCTACATTTGTTAAAATATAAAACTAACACACTGATCATATCTGTTGATTTAACTGATTATAGAGTTTGCTTGTTTGTCATTCATAAAAAAGGGGGAATYTTGTTGAACCCTAGTTTTGATAAATGAATGAACAAACAAAAAGCAAACTCATGTGATTTTGAATGATGTGTGTGTCAGATGTGATTTACAGGAAATAAGTTTTAAATTCTTAATGGAGTAAGGATCATCTAAGAGTGGAAAGGGAGCTCCTGTCACTTTGAAGACTAAAGAGTTCAAGGAAGAAACTCAAGTGCGAGGAACTCGAGTCCCTTGGTGAATCAAGACTCGAAATCTACTGGTGGTTCTACATTAGAAGCATCAGGGTATAATAAGTTTAGAATTTTCTATTTTAGACTTATTGTATGTTTGGCATTAATGTGTGGAAGTTTGGCTCAATAAAACATAAGATATAAAATCAGGTTTGATAAATGGATTTTATTAAAAGATATAAATTAAGGATAGTATTAAAAAGATATCTTTAAGTAATAAATAAATCCTGGGTATTTGGTTTTCGAATAAAATCTTTTTAATCTTTCCAGTTTTATCTTGTTAGAATTAATTTATGAAAATACCAATTTTATCTTATTATATTTTATAATAGTGTTTTACGGTTAAAAGTGTTTTTATGAAAAATATCATTAACTGATTTGAGAAATTTAAGGAAGCTAAGTCGAGTGTATGGTTGTTATGTTGACTTGATCTTCAAGGCAAAAGTGGTTGAGAAAATTAAGGAACAAAACGGCTATAATTGAAACTGACTAATAGAACATCGGTAATGGACGTGCATGCAAAACGGCTATACTTAGTAGGAAGTGATGTGTAGTGGACTTACTGCGTCAATCCCACGCACAAAACTTCACTTATAAATATAGAAGAATAAATCAGTTTTAATACACACTTGAGCATACAAAGTAATTGAGTCATTCCAACACACAAGTGCCAAACAATTTGTAGTTTACAATCGAGTTGTAATTGCTTTAAGTAGAGTTGTTACTTGAAGAGGGCTTTGGGTTGAGAGTTAATCTAGAGAGGCTTGTAAGGGAGTGAGGCTTACAAGAGTGTGAGTGCTCAATCACCAGAGGGGTTGGTTGAGAGGCTTTCAAGTTCGAAAGGAATTTGAAAGAGGTGTTAGATTGTACTAGGTGTTGTATCCGAATAATCTAAGAAGAAATCCTGTGTGGTATCAAGTCACAGTTTTATCTATTGACAAGTTGTCAAGGGAGTTTCTGTTTTTGTGAAATTCGCACCTTGTGTTCCTTTACTTTTAGTTTTTAAATTCCACAAAAAGCTCAAGTTTCTTTAAGTTACAATTCACCCCCCCCTCTTGTAACGTTCAGTAGATCCAACAATCTGGATGATGACCAGGGGGATGTGGCAATGGCTGAATTTGTCCAGGGTCCACCATTCAAGTGTCCCCAATTAGTGAACAAAGAGTCTTCACAAAAGAAGGACTTGAAGTCTGATCAAAGGAGAGAGTATATATTTGATGTGAAAAAATGTCATAAGATCTTTGATTGGCTTCTAAAGGGTTCTAGAAGCTTAAAGTAGTGGGTAGACATAAGGATACATATCCCAACGAAATAAAAGGAAAAGTTTATTGTAAATGGCATGATGCTTTTACGCATATGAATAACGATTGTGTGATTTTCAAGAATAGGATAGAGGATGAAATCGACAAAGGAAATATTAAATTTTACTGTGAAGAATGCAAATGCTTGTAAAATTGATTCCGAATTTTTATTATAATTAGAAGAATATGAGATGGACTGTAATATGGTTCGTATTCATACTAGTGCTATTTCTCATATTGACATGCATTAGTTTTCTAATGTAGTTATTGTTGTGAGATTATACGAACTTGTTATGAATAAAGGAGTTCTAATTGCTCCAAGATGCCAAGAGCAAGACTATGACAGCCTTAACATGTGRAGGTGGCATTTCAATGTTGTGCATCCAACTCATCACTGTAAGGCTTTTAAGGGCTTCACTAACAAAAACATGAGGACAGATGGGTTGAAAATCTCAAAGCAGGAATACCAGGCGCTGGATCTTGSTAATTTTCAACCCAAAGGTAAGAAAACTTAGAATGATGAGGCACAGACTGGCAATGTTAATGCCCATGGTAATCATGATGGAGAAGGTCGCTAGAAAGCTCAGACATATACGGAGGCTGGTCAGAAGTTTCCCCTACAGACAAAGGCAGTGGAATCCATGAAAAAAGTTACACTTCTTTATGTGTCCTTGTGCGGACATGTTACCTTATGAACTAGTAAGGACTGAAGTTATCCTTAACAATCTACCAGTCACTCTTCCTCGAATGTCTTCTACTATTCCAGTCTTTACTAGGTTGGGCAAGCCTAAAGTGGTCCAACTAAAGAGAAAGATTGAGGTAGTGCCAATTTCAGACCAAAGTGTGTGTCCAGGAGGTAGAAACCAAACAAAGGGATAACACTCTAAGCGAAGACAAAGGTCAGGTAGATGATCTGGCTCTTGCTAAAGTGAAGAGAAGGGTCAGTAAGAAGGCTAGTTTGATCCGAGAAGCAACTACCAACTAACTACAAGCAAATACTGTTCAAGAGGATGAGGAGGCCATGCAAAAGGGAATGCTTAAGGTCGTCTCTATTAAGGAGCCTCATTTTAGGGGTGAAAGCAATTGGAGTGAGAATTCAACAATGGGAATCTCCAAGGATAAATCCATTTCGGGTTCTATCAGGACAGAGAGGTCAAAGGGAGATGTTCTCGATGCCCATCCTCATTTGGGTCTTGTCTAGATAGAAAAGTTATTGGAAGGAATTCCTACAACACAACCTTATTTAGAAGAGAGCCACAGAGAGAAGTTAAGAGAAGATGTTCTAGAGTCCCAAGCTCATTCAAGTAGCAAACAAGTGGATGGACCTTGTGGAGGAAATTTGTTGTCGGAGCCTCATTTGGAAGCAAAAGCTCATCAGAGACAGAAAATTCAGGGATCATCTAAGAATTCGCAGATTGTCAATATTAAGAACCACCCTTTAGATAGAGATCTGATGGAGGATCCTCTCGAAGAAGAGCTAGCCAACCATGGGGCAGGAAATTTCGCAGAAGATTTTTTGAAGACTGAGCAGGTGTCTGATGCGGATTTGTTGGACTATGGTTTGGATGGTTTAGATTTGGAGGTGTCTAAATCAAATCTTGATTTTCTAGCAAATTGTTCAGAAGGTGATTGCGAGTTTGGCGCTTACTGTGCAGTCACTTTCCCCCCAGGGTTCAAAGCTTGTGGGACTGTGTGAAAGTAAAGATTATACTCAAGAGGGAGTGTGAATTGAGTATTGTATAAGTGTTGTAAATTTTTCGGTAATCTAAGACCAGTTCAGAACCAATCCTTAAGCAGCGGAAAGTATATGCAAGAAATAAACAATACCAGAATTTAACAAGGTTTGACTTTTAATAAGTCTACGTCTTCCACTCACTCACTCTTTTATCAAACACCTTTGAATAACAAAAGAATACACTTAATCTCAATATGCACCTATGCACAACAAATCCCTAACTTCAACCTATGGAAGTTTAACCCAATCACCAACTATGGTGATTCAAATGAACTTGATCCCTAACCAAGTTCCCCTGCAAATTGAACTCACAATCTACTCAATCGACAACACTTTATCTCTCAATTACAGATTAGCCTTAATGCTTAGAATGAGAGTAAATTAAACCTAAGTGTAGTATTGGATTAATGCTAGGTTAAACTTAGCGAGAGAACTTTTGCAATTTGATTACTCAAAAAAAAAAAACTCGTCAAAAGTGTTAGGGCTTGTGTGCTTGTTGGTTCTCTTAAGTAATCCTTTGGTATGTATATTGCATGCGATCATGAGGATATATTTTCCTTGGAAATAAAATAAAATTTTCACGGAAAATATATCCACTYATTTTATTTACAAGCAAATAAAACCAGTTATGAACTCAACAATATACTTACCATACTTAAAAGAACTTTCTTGCACAATAACCCTACCATCCGTTTATTTTCAAAATCAATTTTACGCGGAAATAAACTTTCCAAAAATTCGGAGGTTAAGAAGTAAACTTGAGAGGACTGGTTCGGAACTGTTCCCAAACTGTTCCAGTCAACTCAATTTACTTGAAGTTGTATATAATAAGAAACCGAGATTACTCATTATATCTAACTAGTTCAACTCTCTAATATTGACCATTATAATGCATTAAACAATCCAAATACTTCTTACATTACAACTAAGACCTAAAACTATGTCTTTTGAAACCTTGTTCTTCATGCAATCTTCGAGACTTAACTTTGAACTTGTGTCTTTTTCCTGCACATGCAAACAGAAACTTGCATATATATTTTAGTTCAAAGTGGTTTATCATCATTCAAAACTTAAGGTAGGAACTCAACACCATGCAGAAGGAAACTTCATGGGTCGATAAAGTGGACCAAGCCGACGCTGAAGGTAAGACCTCTTCAGTTGAGCTGAGTAAATTGGACAAAGGATCTAGCTTGGCGCCATTCGTGGAAACTGTCACTAAGGAGTAAGAACACTTAATCAAATATTTTAGTGTTGAAAATTCACATAGTAAGCCCCTTTATGTTACAGTTGATATAGATGACATCAAGCCAGGCTAGGTGCTAATTGATACTGGCGCTACGATAAATTTGATGCCTTGGACAATTTTTAGAAAATTAGGTAAGGGTAAGAAAGATTTATCTAGCATTAGAATTAACATTACTGCATTCAATGTTAAGTCAAAGAGTACTAAAGGAATGACATGTATGCACGRCCAAGTAGGTACTTCTAAGACTTGGTCAGCTTTCTTTATAGTAAAAGGGGACGGTAATTGCAATGCGATTCTCGGAAGAGAATGGTTACCTCAGACTTATGCTATTCCTTCTACTTTACATCAGAAAGTAATACTATGGAATGGTAATGAATATGAGGTAGTTTGTGCTGATGTAGATGCCTATTTGATCGATACTAACCTAGAGTTTCCCAGGATACTTATGAAGACCTTGCCTAATGACGATGGGATTGTTCTCAAACTTGAGAATTGACCGACACCCAGAGTGAAAGTGTTGTCAAGTGCAATCAAGCATATTGAAGAGGTTGCTGAAGATGATGAATCACAAAATGTATCTAAAGTATCCTATGTAGTGAAAAGCGTGGTGCCCAAAAACCACTCTAAGCCAATTGATGTCCAGGGGGCAAAGTAGTGTTATCATTCTATGAACTACAAGAAGAGCTAGTTTGCTTGATGTATATAGATTATGTTGTACATTTGTCTTAATTTCTTCGAATAATACAGTAAGATAGATTTTCTTGTTTTATGATACATCAACTTAACCCTAGTTCTTCGCAAAATACTTTTAAAGATGGAATTATACAAAATCATTATGAAATATCCCTATAATTTTGGGAGATGTATATCACAAGTCATGAATAATCCCACGTACAAACTCCTAAAAATGAAATCATGTTACTATGGTAGCATGAAGAAGTTTCAGAAAATCACTAAGGTTGTTTCTAGTATATTAGGAATTAAACAGCTAATATAGTACATGAACAAGGCAGTTCAACCTAAATACAGTTACAACAACAAACACAACAACATCAATCTATCTTCTTTTCGCCACTAGCTTCTCTTAGCCGCACTTGGCTTAGTAGCCAAGTATAGTTTAACATAGCGTAGCCTAGTTCATGCCTCAGATCAATGGATCAGTAGTTTGTCTGTTTGCATCCCAATTGTGTGAAAACATGGAAGCAATCATCCTTCCTTGTAATACGATTGTAGTCTGATACTTATCCTTTATATAACGGATGGTTTTCATTTATATTCATCTTTGTTTGTTTTATACTTCAGTCTTGTTCCACAACAAGGTCATTTCCTTATGAATTTATCTTCTTGATTAACTCTATTATTTAGGAGTCATTTTATGTTACCGAGGTTATCCATATAATCAGTAACTAGAGGGGCAGCCCCTTACCGAACTAAAAACAATATTGGTTCTGTTAGGATCATGCACATGGTCTTAATTTATTTGATGCTAAAGAATGTAAAATTACTTTGCCTATCATGGTAATTAAGCACATGATGAACTGCAAGAATGCAGCCTCCAACTCCCTGGCTTATGGATCCCTTATCTATGGAATTTTAAAAATGGAAGGATTTATTCTCAGTAGTGACTTCATCTCGGCTCAGAATTTTTCTTTGAAGGTTCTACGCCAAAAGGGGTTAGATATCAAAGATGGTAAGTTGCGCTATATTGGAGAGACTTCAGCTAAAACTCCTGCTGTAAAAAAAAAGGAAAGTGGAACAGACCAGTACCTCTATTTATCTCACTCCACTTATTGCCAAGATTGAAAAGCAGGATCAAACTCTAGAACAATTGCTTAAGATGGTGCATATGCCTTGACCTCTTCTTTTACTTAGAGACAAGGGAGCTTGGAGGATAGGTTGAATGAGACTCATGATTGGGTGAAGAGAGTGACTAAGGATAAGGGAACTGCAGAACATGTTTTTGTTGCTAGTACTGGTCAGAAGGGTGGTGACACTCCTATTGTTCAGGTTACTGTTCCAGCTACCGCTGGACAGACATCTGCTTCCGCTATTGATCGGGTTATTGGTGTTAAGGAATAAGTTGAGAAGCAGAACTCCGGGAATGAAGAGATAGATTTGGAGGAATCCACTCATTCTTCTGCAGATGGAAATCAAAATGAAGAAGATGAAGATGAAGATGATGATGATGATGATGATGAGGATGACAAAGATTCTGAGCCTGATGTCAAGGACAAGATGGAAGAAGAAGAGGATGATGATGATAAGGAGTGATGATTTGTTTTAGCTCTTTGTTCCCCTCCCCCTTTCTATTTAAACTACTTTTAGTTATCTGTTTTCATGCCATTTAACAAGACTTCGTTGATGTAATTTGTTCTAGTTTGACTCAGCTGAACTATTGCTCCGCTTGTTTTATTTTGTTTAGGGATTGTGAATTGTGAAACTAACAGGCTTATGTAGATTTATGGTATGAATTGGTAGTTAATGCTGCCTTTTAGATGAAAACGATAACTTGTGCATCCTCTTACTAATCTTWGGATACTTTTTAATGATGCTAAATGGGGGAAAATAATTAGAAGTTTTGGAAGCCTTAGTCTAGCTAGTTGTAGTTTAGCGTAGTATAGTCTGAGTCAATAAAAATTTGGAAGATTCTCTTAAAGAATATGATTCTGGATAGTTGTTTATGCTTTCGTATGAAAAAAGCCAAGTTAGTTGGTTGTTTCATTTAAAGTTGAAAAAAAAAATCAAAAATASTCTCATTGTGGTAGAGTTGTTTTGCATATAACTTGTTGTGTGCAGGAACTTCTCACAAGGTTTGTCATCATAAAAAAGAGGGAATTTGTTGAGTCCCTTAGTGTTTGAGTGATGACAAACAATTGCAAGAATAGGTACATTGGTTTGATGAATGTACCTGGTCTGAATTGATGAAGGAACTGTTCTTGGTCACTTGAAGAAAGTGACAGTATGCTAACAAGTTTGATATACAAAGTGTTATCTATGATTGGCATATAGGAATTCTAAGTCTTGAAGCATGACAAGTCCTTCGAGGAAGAATCAAGAAGAACAAGTTTTACATGAAGAAATTAAGGAAAACATTGAGAAGTTGAAGAGCATGAAGATTAGTTCTAGAGTTAGAATAAGTCATTTTGTTGTAAAAGTGCATGAGTATGATTGATGGATGCTTGTATTAGTGGTTTTGATAAAGGGCTTATTGAGTAGGGTTAACAARAACTACACCAGTTGTGAGTTGGTTTTAACACTAACAGGGGAAACAGTTCTGTTGTTTCCACATTACGGATCATCTTGTCGAGGTAAACAGATATTTGAAAGTTTTCTTTAATCGAATTTTGGAAACTTCAAGAAGATCCGGTCAGGATTTATGTTTGTAATATTGGTAATTACTTGTGTTAGAATTAAGGTAACAAAAGATATTATTTTATCTAGTATGGAATCATATATTGTGAAACTTTCCTAAAATATGTAAGAATAATTATGTTTGATTATCTTATATATTCTAGGGTTTCAACCTAAGTGCATTACAAGCCTTGGCTATCAATATTTTGTACGTACATACCCACTTATATACTTCTCTTCATAGTTTTTAAATAGTTATTTTTTAGAGAAAAAGCTTMAAGTTTAAGAGCAAGCAAGCAAAAGTCCATAGCATTAGTGCACAATAATGAGCGATTACATTGTACTCTTGTAGCTCATTAAGTGAGTAATTGAGAGAACTTATTGTATTAAATCTCTAACAAAGGGGTTAGTGATTGGGTAGCTTTTGATAGGTCATTAGCGAGTGCATGTGAGTTCAAGTGTGAAAAGAACACACTTGGGTTGAGTGTGTGGATTCATTGTGAATGTTCACATACTTTGACTGAGGGTTACTTTGATATTCGCAGAAAATTAATAAAAGTGACTAGGGTAGGAGGATGTAGGCATAGGGAGGACGTAGGCATAGTTGCCGAACCTCGATAAATTTGGTGTGCTTTTACTATATTGCTTTATATTTCTTAGTACCGTTCAACAATTATTCCGCTGCCAGACCAGTTTACTGATGTGTTCAACTAAAACGATTAACAAACGAAAATTTTAAGAAGCACTCAATTCACCCCCTCTCTTGAGTACCTTCGGGAACCTTCACACTCCCATAATATAAATCAAAGCAAAATTCTAGTGATCAATCTTTTCCGAAACATCATCCGTTTCAATCTTCACTAAATTAGAATCCTCTACAGTAACAGTTGTGGAATTCTCAACCTCTTTAGCCCATGGATTACTAGAAACAGGAACATTACTTAACACAGTGAGCCATTGAGAATACTTACTCTTGGCTGCAGCTTCCTGATGAAGTACTTTCAGCGACGACCTAGGTGTAAGAATCTTGCCTCAAAAGCTGCAAGAGTCTTAACCCTCGAAGCTGTGGCTATTGTCATTCTTCGATCTTCCAGTGCAACCTCCGACTCAGTCTCATCCTTAACCGATTCCTTCATTCCCGAATCGACATTACCCTTGTGACTTAGGGTTTTCTCTACTACTTCCCCAACATCAGCCATCGTGGTTAAATCAACAGACACAATTGGATTCACATTGGATTTCGGCTTTGAATTGCTCATCTTCATCTTCGAACTGCTCGATTTACCTTGCTGATTCTTCCTCGACCGACCACGAGCTTTAGCTACGYCGCTAGGCAGTGTCTAGAGAGAGAACGTGAGTGTTAGAAAGAGAATCTTCTATTTTATATATGATGTCGTTATTTATTGTAGATATTTTTGTTGTACATTAGTAAAATTTATAAAAATAAGATTTTAATAAACTACTCACGAACACGATTCTAACAAGACCATACTTGACTATACTCATTATTTTATTTTGATGGGAATTTAAAAGATTCTCATTACTAATTAATAGTATCGATTTTCCTTGTGGCATGAATTTAGTTAAACGGAGGGAGTACAATAAATGGGAGAAAAGGGTTTCATTAATAACAAATAGTAAAAGACACTTACAATCAATGGAAGAAAAAACAAAAATTTCAATAAGAATACAAAACACTTTAAAACTAGATACGTCGCATATTAAAAAAAATCGTCTGAAACAATGCAATATGTGAGTTCACTCTGATTTGCTCAAGGAACCAAGAGGAAAGGGGCACCAACTAGGACCTCTCTTGCTACWTAAGGTAAATCTGTAGAATCTCCTCTTACTACTACTTCTACTGATTTAAGTGCTAGGGTAGTCCTGCCTAGGTGTCGTGTTGAGGATTGTTATTTTGATGTGCCTCCTTTATCTGAATTCAAAGAGTTGATTGATTTTCGAGAATGATGTTGTTGCTATAATGTTACATGTATTAGTGGAGTTACCGAGTTAGGGACTTTTATGTGAATTTAAAACAGCTGCCTGATATGTCTATTGGTTTCAAAGTTGGTGATATATATGTGAGTTTGTCGATTGCTTCTTTGGCTAGTCTGTTGGGAGTACCCATGGATGGGTTTTATAAGTACTAGTGACTGGTGGCCTGTTAGGGTCACACCGCAGGAAAAATATGATTTACTATTTGAAGGCAAGATGCCTAAAAATCATATTGTCTTTAAGTCGGCAAATCTTAATGAGCTAGTCGTGCTGGTTCTTCATTCCTTGTGCAACAAGATCTGATCCAAAGAGCTCAGGGTAGCGGAATAGTACGCATCATGGAAAATGTTGCTAATTTATCTCATGATGAATAAAATTAAGATCAATCTCCCTGCTCTGATGCTGGATCATATGATGAATTGCTATCATTCATCGCACCACTATCTGCCTTATTATTCCATCACCACTTCTCTCTTTAAAAAAAAGAATGTTCCTTTATGTGGGGGAACAATGCTTGTAACTGTTTTCACCAAAGCAATTCTTAAGTAAAAAGGTCTCGACATTGGTTCTGATGTGTTGAGATTCAAGATGGAGGAACCATCAGAAGTGGTCAAGCCAACACCAAAGAAGAAGAATAAGTTAGAGGAACCAGTAGTTCCAGATGATGTATAGGAAAGTTTGGGGAATCAAGAAAGTAATATTTGTAAGATTATGGAATTCTTTCACGGTCACTCATCTTCTTTCAATTGTTTCTACTCATTTTTCCAAACATCAAGGCATAGATGGATCTAGGGATTGAGTCTATTCCCCCTCTAGCTCACGTTTCGGTGTTAGCTGCTGCTTAAAATTTAGTGGTTCCCCTATTGATGATCCTAAAGATAGGTAACCGGGATAAACAAAAGATGATAAGCAGCAAACTAAGGAATGAGAGCATGATTATGATGGTGAGGAGGATGGAGTCGAGGAAGAAGCTGATGATGATAATGATGACTAAGAAGAGGAAGAAAAGCATGACAAGGAGGAGGAGGACGAGTATGCTTGAGAGGACTGATGCTGCTTATGCTTCTCATTCCCCTCCCACTTATTTTTGATAATTGATTATGTTGAATTACTTTAATTCCAGTCCATTCTACGAACAATTGTTTTATGTAGAATTGGGTTCTTTCTAACTTTTGCTAGCTTGTATAAACTCTTAATTAGGCTATGGTATCAATTTCTGTGACTAACCTTTCTTGTAGCATGATACTTGAATTATGGTTGATGCCACTGTATGGATGAGCACATTTAACAATTTTTGCATACATCTTGTTCATAGAGAGTACTTTATAATGATGACAAAAGGGGGCATTAGTTTACAAAGACGAAGCCTAGAGTCTCCTAGTTTAGATTGAGTCTTAGTTAGTTTAAATTTCTGCATTTTTAGGAACCAATTGGCCTTTCTAACTGTTCCACTTGAATCTAGAGTCTGCTGGTTGTGCTCAAATTTATTTGAGTAATTTATTGAAGTTTACTATTTAATAACTTTTTGATTGCGAGCAACTTTGATTGGTTTGTCAGCATTAAAAACAGAGGAATTTGTGGAGTTCCTCATTTTTGAATGATGACAAACACTGATACAAGAAACAGATTGATGACAAGAGAAAATAGTTGATCTGGAACCAACTGCAATTACGCACTATTTCCCTAGACATATTTATTACATAATTGTTAAAACTATGGTGGTTTTAACTTGTCTATGTTCAAGGAATAGTTGCTTCTGTATTATTCCATGTGCTAGTTGGGAACCAACGGGAACTGTTCCCATGATTGTACTGCTTAACAGTCTTATACTACTTTAATTTGTTATGCATTAATTTTGTTACACGTGTAGCAAAGGGTACATTTCCAAAACTTTAAGTATGGAGGCCTTTTGAAGACATTCAGAAAGAGAAGACAAAGTTCATTGGATTAAATCTCAAGGAAGTCTCAAGACTTGATGTTGCATGAAGATAGCATTAAGATCTTATTTTGAGTTTATTTAGGTTTTTCATGTAAAGTTCTTATTTGTATGAACTTGTGTGTTGAACTATTATATTATATGTATTAAGTGTGCTATAGTAGCAGAAAACAAGAATCCACGTTATTAATCACAGTTTTTATAGATCGCCCCTTACCGACTGTAATGGATGCTATTTACCGATCGTTTTTTATAACTAACGAAAAATTACCATCTATTTATGTGTATTACCGTCTGTTATACATTCGATAAATATTTTTTTTAAAATTAAGTTTTTTTTACCAATTTTACCGACCGCCTATGTGTCACTTCCGACCATAGACAGTTAGTGAAAAAATATCCAATATTTTGAAGTCTCAGCCTAAAATAAGGTCGTCATTGCTCGTATGTCGTATCCCTCAATTTCTTTTTTTTTTCCTCGCAAAACCCCAACATCTCCTCGTAAAATTTCCTTTTCTCCTTACATGACTTCCCTTATTCTTTGCCGCCTTGACATATTCTCCAGTGGAGACTTCCAATCCCACTGCATGTCGTCATCTCCTTGCATGATCACACATCAAAAGTAGCACCTTACATTGCCGCCATCTTCTCACTCATCTTCATTCCTTCGTTCCCATTCTTCGTTGCACAGCACCACCTTCGTTCACCATTCTTTGTCGCCGAGGTCCTGCTCTACTAGGCACACATCAACAAGAGGTATGTTTACTCCTCTTCTCCTCACTCAAATTAACTCACAAACACTCAATTAACTACAATCTCTCACTCAAATTTACTCCAATTCCAATGTAACTCAAACTCAAAAATTTAACTTGTGATTTTTTAAAAGTTTAATTTAATTGTACTACAACAAATTGCATCTTGTGCCACGTTACGAATCGTGGCACAAGTTAAAAAAATTTGTGGCTATGTGGTTTAGCCACGGGAATTCTCAAAATTATTCATGTGGCACAAGTGGTCGTGGCTACGATTTTGCCACAAGAAAACCAAGGGCGTGGCATAAATCAACTTTTATGCCACATTTATTCCCGTGGCTATAAAAATTGCATGCCACGGGTGCTCCCATGGCTAACAAGTCTCTTGCCACAAGTATTATTGTGGCTAACTAATTGCTTTTGCTACAAAAACTCCCGTGGCTAAAATATAAATTTGCCATGAACATTCCCATGGCTAAAGAATCACTTGCCACAAGTGTTATTGTGGCTAATATATTTCTTTTGCTTGAAAGATTACCGTGGCTAAAAATATACTTTGCCACAACAACTCACGTGTGGCTAAAATATGTATGTTTGCTATGAGTGATCTCATGGCTAACTAACCTTTAGCCACAAGTATTATTGTAGCTGATTAATTACTTTTACAACAAATATTCCTGTGGCCAAAATTTTACATTGTCACATAAACTATATTTCGCACTAAACTCACTATACATAAGTCGTTCCAAGCAATAAATTGTTTTCATTTCGCAGTATTATTTGTTAAGTGCAACGAAAAACTCATATCCAAATAAAAAAAAGAACATGTACTCACAAAAAGCTAAATAAAACTACAAAATACAAAAAARACACCATTATACGATTATAATTATATTTTTTTCACTAATATTATTTCAAATGTATTATATATGCATTTTTGTATATGTACAAAAGATACATTACTACTATGGAATTTTCAAATTCAACAAAATTAAAATGAAAAATTACATCATTTCAAATTAGTTTCCAAATACACAACAAAAACTAATATGACTTAAGTCATATTAAGAAACTTATAAGCTATGCTCGTCTCGACCTCTCACATAATACCAAAAAGCACCCTGCACGTTCAAAATCATAAGATTAGTACTTAATTTATGCATATGAGAATTAAAATATTATATCTAGGAAAGAAATGATGAGCACTCAAAATTTCGGCAAATTTACTAGTACATAAAAGACAATAACTAACAAATTAATGAMACTTTTCAAAAAGATTTTTATAAACCACAAGCTAAGAACATGAATAATCAACTCACAAGAAACAAACACAATTTCACATAAGACATAACTTATCCCTAAATAATTATAATATCTATAGTACAAAAAAAGAAAATTGTGTAGACCTGATCAATATAATAAATATAACCAAATATCAGCCTAACCACTATACTTGAGCTCCAAATATCATAGATAAAAGCCTACTTAAAGTATTATTATTCACCTCATCCTTACAATCAAAATCTCAAAGCTATAATGATACACATGTACTTTCCTCAAGTAACTTAGGTATCACCATATCAGTGTAAAACAAGAAAAAGAAAAAGAGTAATAAAATTACGTATCAGTTTAAAGATGCATGTTTTTTTTTACTCCTATGTCTGTCCTGATTGCAAGTGAGGGTAGCATAGTAGATGCAGCAAAATAGCAGCACCAGCATGAACGATAGCAAGGGGCTGAGGGCCCTAGTTTCGGGTTCTGTGCAGCACAATACTACAGTGGCGACAACAACTACAACAGCTCTTCAGACAAGAGCAGCCACAACAGACCCATACTAGGGTCTGATCTGCTGCAGCAGCAGATGTAGAAGGCAGAACCATAGCAGGGCAGAAGGCAGCGCAGAACGTATAGGGGAAACATGTGCAGCATTCCTTGGGTTCCATACAGAGTGTGCAGGTAGTGCAACAGACCTACAGGGCTACATGCCACACAAAAATGCAACCCCATATTCCTTACGGATATCATTTTATTTATCATGTTGCTTTTTCTTTGAGTGAAAATACAAGTCCAACTCCAAGCAAACCTATACATTAAATCTGCAGTGATTTCATTTTATTAAACCTGCACTAATTTCATTTTACTTAACATGCTATTAAACCTACGTTAAAAAAAGGCCCRTTCTTCATCCTTAATCACCATACCCAAACCTACTACATGCTAATCACTACAAGGTGGACTCAAATACAAAATCATGCTTCCAAGGTTATCTTAATACATAACTCAAAAGCATAGGATGAATTTATATTTTGGTATTCCATATGAGACTGTAATCATGATTGTTGAGAAATAATTGTATTGAGCSACTTCGCTTCCAATCTAGTTTATACAATTTTCTCTTTTATGAATTATGGACAAATGTTTCTAACCAATTCATTTCACGYTGCTCTTTTGTTATCTGATCTGTCTATGATTGTCTTTAACGTGTATCCTGGAGTTAGCTTAACTAGCAACATATAATTGTGTGCTCAATCGAGAGATATGATTAGCAAATTTTTTTCCTCTCCTATTTTGACATATAGAGATGAATGTGAACTTGTCATTTTGTCTTTTTTTGTATGTGAAATTAATTAAAGGTCTCTGTTGTTCACCTACCCGGTTGGGTTCAGTTGAAGTATCAGCGCGATTTCTTTACAACTTTCTTTTTCGGTTCCTATTTTCTTCTTCCTATGTCTCCGAGTAGCTACTTACCTCCAAATAAGTAGAAATTTAAGGTGGTGTGAATTTTGTTAATCAGGTACATGGTTGAGACATAAACTCAAAATTTAATGCAATGGAAAACTAAGATTGCTGACAACTTTGAATCGTCAAACTAATTTCWGGTCTCATAATCAAACTAAWGTTCAAAATGGCCACCAAAGTGACAAAAAATAAGACCTTATTACAYCAGKAATTYCAGTCCACTRAACACTCAGGAATGWCCCTAAACAAACATAAATCAGCCCCAAATTGATACCCTAAAACAATCCTAAAAATTAACATTGCAACAAGCAAAAGAACAATAGACAACTAACATTATCAACAACACAATAATAAACTTCAATCTGCTCAGTTAGAATTGAAAAACGGCTAATTATTCAGAATTGTTTTCTAATTTACAAAGATAACAAAACTATCAGAATTTGCAAAGGATAATTAAACTGAAACAATTTAATAAAGCAACTAAAAATTAACATGCATTTAATCTCAATCAAAATCAAGAGAAAACTCAAATGTAATTTGAAATTAAAATCCCTAAAAATCTAGCACCAAAAAAAAATCCCTAAAAGTCGAACCCTAATTCAAACCGAATTCAAATCGTCCAACAATTTGCAATTCATTCGAACCATAACTCAAAAATATTAAAATTGGTTCAAATTGAGTAAACTTTTTTAATTAACATGATAGCAGCATCCCCAACTTCAAATCAACAATAATTCGAAATATCTAATATAGACTTGTAGATCTATTAAAGATAGTGGTGTTCAAGAATTTTACCTGATTAGGGGGCTGGTTAAAGGGAAGAATTAAGGGCGGTGACATGGTGGCTGGACATAGCACAGCGTCGTGACACCACATCGTGCAGAATTCGGTGTTTTGCAAAAGACCAAAGAGGTGCATTTGGCGTGGGAGTGGGGTGGTCGTGGACTCGTGGGTGAGGAGTGTTTACCGATGAGGAACAGATTGACGACAACGAGCAAAAGAAGAACGAGAAAGTGAGAGGAGAGTTATGCGTGAGGTGTGTTTTTCAATTGGGGTTGTGAAATGAACGTAGAATTAGTTCGTGGGTTTTTTTTATTGTTTTTCTTTTTCTTTTATTATTTTGGCTAGTTTAGAAGGGGAAATGTGCAAGTGAGAGGCATGCAGTTTCAGAAACATTTCCTACTGTACACGTGGCATGTTTCCAAAATGTGAGACGATTCCCCTTATTTTATTTGAGTTTTGGACATGTTTCCCAAGTGTTTCCGATGCGTTTCCACATGTGCAAGTTTTGGAAACCCGAAAAATTTGGCTCCCAAGGGTTTTCGTGCTACATAGCTTTATTGTTGCAATATGATTTTAGTTTTTATTATTTTCATCAACTTATTTTAATTTCTGGCGATAAAGAAAAATGTTGTTGAAAAAAAAATATTTGTATTATACATTTTTATTACAAAGGAAACATTTGTGTTATAGTTTATCTATATAGCAATTAAAAATTTAATACCATAGTAATAGTGATTGTGTGCGTTTATTTTTATTTTTATTTTCATGTGARGTGAATAGCCACATAAAATTTATATTGTGGCATAAGAGTACGTATGCCATGGGAAAAAAAATTTGTGGCAAAAGTGTTAAATTTCCTATGGGAAATAAATTGCCCGTGACACAAGTAGAATATTTGCCACAATACAACAATTCCCGTGGCATAAATTTTACTACTTTTCTAACTTGTGTTCGTTTTGCTTTCCCGTGGCTAAATGATTTTTTTGCCACGAATTCAAAATTCCATAGCAAATTTGTGGCACAAGTGATGATTTGTTGTAGTGAGAGTGAATGAAGTATATGTGTGTTGTGTGTGCGCGCGCGTGCGTGTGGTGTGTGTGGTCGTGTGTGTGTGTTGTGTGTTGTGTGTGTGCGTCTTTAATTAATTATATATATATATATATATATATATATATATATATATATATATATATATATATATATATATATATACCCACATATATATAATATATATATATATAAATTCAACATTCCTGCCTCTTAAATCACACCCTTCAAATGAAACGAAAAACTTATAGTTCATATTGTCATAGAGAATATCATATTTGCAATCGTATATGTTCTCATATTTTATTTTATATATATATCGTGCAATTGCAAGGGTAAAATCTAGTCTATATTACTAAAAGAATCCAACTCTTAAGACTACCCAAACTCTCAACATGTTCTTTCCCTCCTTAAACAACTCACCACATTTGTTCCCTCCAGAACCCATTTGGAAAAAAATGTAAGGTTGAAATGAAAAAACAAATTAATCATGGTTAAACATTCTTCCAAAAATAATGTGAAAAACGCATATTATAACTACCTTTGATTTATTTTTATTTATTTTTTGAAAATGCAATAAATTTACTTAATGCAAATTATAACTATTTTTTATTTAAAAGATTTTCTTAGTGCGATTAAAAAGAATTTAATTTAATAATAATATAATATATCTAACCGTATAGAAGATCGATCATAATTGAAATTGTTGAAGTTAGTTTATCTTTAACTACTCTTATAAATTCAATTATACTGTGCAATTGATGTCAAATTAACTTTAATGTTCTTACATTTTTTTTATATACCCTGCATTTGCACACGTACAATCTAGTGGAATTTTGATTGCAATACTAAAATTGAATGGTCTTGAAATTAGATGGACTGGATGACAATACGACATGTCAACATGATACAAACATAAATACATTCTCAAATTTGCTCAAATTACATAGCTTTTATGTTATACATTGCAACTCCAAATTAAATACGAGTATTTTATTTAGCCTATACATGCCAATTATGAAACACTCAATTCGTACCCCCTCATCTTGAAAATCTAACGAAATGGTTTTATTTAACTTAATTGCAATGTCTTACAAAACAGACCCTAAGTATCGGTTTCATTAAGTCTCATGGCATCGAGATATGATTTTTCGTCGAGCTTGCGTGCGAAAAATTCCTTGAAATAGTCTGCAACGCTAACTCGGCGAAATTTTTCTGGAAATTCGGGCTTAATAAGATCGCGAATAGGGCCTATTTCACCATCGAGTGCAGGCATATGAAATGCAGCAATTGATATCCTCTCTTTTGTTGAATTCACTACTGCTCTGTGCAATACGCTTCGGTATATCCCGTTGGTAGCTATCTTCAATCAATCAAAAAAAAGCAATGTTAGGACAAAGAATACTCCTTTTTTTAAAAAAAATTGCTGCTATAAAGAATACTTCGTATAATGTACATCATGAATATTACAATAACATGTCGTGTCATGCAATCCCCTATCCACTATCCCCTACAGTTTACGGTCTTGAGTTAAATATGGAACATTTAACAAAAAACGAAGGGAATACATATAKCGTCCAATATTTTTAACATCACCGTCGTAATGTTATTAGACATAGCATCGCCGCCGTATGTTAAAATTTTTTCCAATAACATTAGATGTTAGATAAGGACGGGGTTGCTAGTGTGCTACAATACATAAAGTAACTAAGTATAAAAAATATATTGGTTACCTCAACGATATCCCCAACGTTGACCACAAAGGCATCAGGATGTGGGTTAACGGGAACCCACTTGCCATCCCTCCTTATTTGAAGGCCTACGACTTCATTAAATTGAAGGAGGATGGTAAGCGATGTTGCGTCCGAATGAGGTGTCAACCCGATCACCTTATCCGGTTGCGGACACGGTGGATAGTAGTTCATCCTAAAGGATTGAAGTCCTTCGTCACCAAACACCCCTCTTAGAGTCTGAGGATTAATCTTGAGCGCTTTTGACATGCAGTCCAGAATTTTACCCGTTAATTTTTGCAATTCGGATGAGTAATTTTCCAATGTATCCCTGCATTATGATATGTACAATAAGTAATTAGATTCATCATTAATTAATTAGTGCTGACAAAAGTGTTCAAGATTATTCAACAAGTGTGACCAAATATAATATTGCATGATTTGAAAAATGCCTAAAAAGTATAGTTAGGGGCATTGTTGTAATTATGAGGAAAAAACTTGCCACAATTAAAATAAAAAGCTTCTAATACTCCGTGGAAAAATTGGAAATTTCCCCGATGATGGACCGAGGCACCCAACGGACAATATACACAAGGTTAGTTTAGTATTTTTACTTAGGGGGATTTTTGTCATTTTTCTATCGTTAGTTATTTGGTATTAACATCATATTTGATCATCATCTACCATAGTCCATAGGTGGTAGTTACAACCTTATCTTCATCAACATAATATTTAAAGACCATCTTAAATGAGTAGAGGACACCATATTTCATTTATTTGCTCACGCAAATTAAAAGATTTAGCAATGATTTTATGATTTAATTTGTTAAGGACTTAAAATTAATTATTCCAAAAAAGTTATCGTTACTTTGACTACATCACATATGATAGGATATTACGTACTAATTTACTCTATTTAGTTT
>SNQN01003149.1:10028-26736 GCA_008642245.1 Bassia scoparia
GAGACAGAGAGAGAAAGTAGTGAGGACAGTAACGCAATGAAAAAAGGAGAGTATTAAAGCAATACAGTCTTTTAATGCGTATTCAAAAACGTCAGAAAAATCACATCAACAAACAAAGTTTACTGTAGTAGAATAGGATTTGACTTACTGAAGATCTCAAAATCGACGGCGTATTTTCGGAAACAACATCAAACAACAACGCTGGAGAGAGAAAGGAAAAAGAAGGAAAATAGCGAAGAGTTTTCTCGCGGTTTACGAGCATCGAAAAACGCAAAAAAATCAACGAAAACAGAAGGTTCACGAAACCCTAGGTGCGAAAAAACAGCGATTTCATGAAGATTTTATTATACTGAAATTTCAAAGCAGAATAGTAAGAGGAAAATGGAAGCAATTTTGAACGAAGAAATGTGATTCTGTAATCATCAAAACAAGAAAAAAATGCAGCATTTACAATACCTTAAACCTCCGACAAAAATGCAGAAGGTGAGAGAAGTAGAGTATAGCAATGTTGTTGTTGCAGCACTACTTGCAAAAGTAAGGTAAGAGAGAGAAAAAGGTTTTTGCAGTAGATGTTTGTTTGTTGTTGTGTGTTGTGGTTTGGAGGAGAGAGGGAAAATTTTAGGACGCCATTAATGGGTTTAGAGAGAGAAAGTGGGGGTGTGGGTTATTTTATATGGAGGGAATGTAAGTCACACGAGTGGAAATGAGGAGTGACACGCGCAAGTGAAGCAAAGGCAAATGATGTTGGGAGATTAAAAAACCCCTTCTGTAATTACTCGTATTTTTTAACTCTTTATTTTTTAATATACGAATATAATAATGTAATACACTAATACGGGGGATTTTACAACATATTATATATAGGAAAAGTTTGTTTATCTATCGGGTAAACTATCCATCTTCAGTGTGTGTTTGGTTTAAGATTTTATGTTGGAATGGAACGAAATGGATGTAATAATATTAATGAAACAAAAGATGTTTGGTTGATGTCAATTGGGTATCGAATGTCATACCCACCTCTCTAAAAATTGATATTTTATTTCAACTGAAGTCATCAACATTATTAAAATTCATAGCTTTGGATAATTCAAATAACTTTTCAAAAAATAATGGATTATCAATCCATACCCTTAGACCGCCTTAAACGATTTTAGGGACCCTATGCTAAATTTATAAATTAGACCCAATTTTATTTTATTTTTATACAAGTATAAATTATTATCAAAATTGTGTGAAATTAAACGATTATAGAAATGATAGATTGTTGTACCCATGAAAACTTAAATGGACAATAAATGTATTTTCGTTGGAGATGTTAAGGTTTTAAGTTGTATCAATTCAACCAACAAAAAAAGAAAGAAAAAATGAACTTGCAAGTATGAATCTCGAGAACAACAAGAGATATAATGCAAGGCCTTACCACTACATGTACACCATTAGAGATATACTGCAATTTTAAGCTTCTAAATTTCTAATACTAATACATATTGTATAACCCATGCAAATTTGAGGCCCTCCAACTTTTGGCCCCCTGTGCAGTGGGGCCGTTTGCACAACCCACTCACTGAGCCTACATATCTTTAGGGTAATCATTCTCATATTATTTAATTTCAACATTTTAAACCAAACGATCCCTTAATTGTTAGTGTGAAAAGTACTTGATGGAGTCCTCACTTTACTTAATAATACTCCATCCGTTTTTTTTAGATATTCCATATCTATTAGACACGATATAAAATGGTTGAGTAAATTAGTAAAAGGTAAATGTGTAAATGAAAATTTAAGACAAAAGTGTAGTTATGAGTAAATAGATTGGTAAAGCAATGAATATTGAATTTAGAAAAGAGTAAGATTCTGTTTCTTTGGACTTATTTTTATGGTACATAAGTTCAATTCAATTCATTTCGGTTAAGTTCAGTTCAATTTAGTTACCTAACCTAATTTCCTTCTCTCATAAAAATATTCATTTCAGTTAAGTCAGTTCAGTTAAGCTCCAGTTCAAACCAAAGAAACAGAGCCTAATTCATTAATATTAAAGTAAATAAAATAGGTAAAAAGTAAAAAAAAAAAGTTATTTTTGGATTGATTTTAAACAGTTAATTGAAAACATCCCAAAATGAAAAGTGAAACAACTAAAAAAAATAGACAGAGTAATATTTAATTATTTTTACTAGTAGTGGGTGAATAACCCCGTGATAATTGTAGCCAAGCCCGTGTTATAAATTTATACTCGTATAATTTAAAATAGGAGTAATTAATTAGGGAAAGAAATGGTTTTTTTTTGGAAAAGATTTTTTTTCAATGATTGCGCCATTTTGTTAAATAATTCAATCTCTCTTTCTTACATTAAATGTTGCACGTGGTAACTTTTATTAAGTATTTTTTTTTTTGGTAATATTTGTAATAAGTGGATTGGAGTATGGATCCTCTCCATTTCTTAGAGGAAATGAGAGTCCATTTCCTTTCATCTAGTGATTCAGTATCATATAACTTAAATATAAAAATTGCAAAATCCCTCCTATTTTCCCTCTTAATTCATTCCCAACCACTAGTTACGGAAATGGACTCTCCATTTCCTCTAAGAAATGGAGAGGATTTCTTAGAGGAAATGGAAAGGATCGATATTCACTGGATTGTTATTCGAAGTCCGCTTTTACTGGAATCGAAGACCACATTTCATGTGAACTTCCGAATACGCCCTTCCTCTACTTTACCTCCCTAACCACCAACACCACCATTCCTCTACTCCACCTCCTAAACCACCAACACCACCCTTCCTCCACTCCACTTCCCTAACGACCAACTACCATCATCAACAATCACCGAAAGCCGCCAACCACCCGAAGCCACCCATCATCAACGTTCTTGTTGTACTTCGTGGCGTATTTTTGGACTTCGAAAGCCAACCAACGCTTGGCCTAGGCGTCCATACCATGGTGTGGACGCTTAGGCCAGGAGCCTGGCCCATGGTGCCAACGCCTAGGCTAGGCGTTGGTGGCTTTTTAAAAAAAAAACGAAGGTGGTGGTGCTAGCCTAGATGTCATGGGATGGGGTGGCTGTCATGGTTACAAGGTGGCGTGGGGTGGCTACCATGGTTACAAGATGGCGTTGTGGTGGTGCATATGTTAGTGGGGCAAGGATAATACGGGAAGTTCACACGAAATGTGAATTTTTATTCCAGTAAAAGTGGATTTCGAATAGTAATCCCCTTGTAATAAAAGAGCAAATGTAAGCGTTTAGCAAGGACATTGCTACACGTACCCGAGGAGTAGTCTATCAATTACTAATATAGACATTAACATATCATTCCCTACGTTTTTTTAGATGTTTTATACTATTTTTGTAAGGTATTTTTGAGTTGATTGAATTAGATAAAATAGTTGAGTAAGTTAGGAAAAAAGTTGAGTAAGTTAGGTAAAAAAGTAAATGTGTGAATGAAATTTTTTGGAAAAAAATAATTTTGGGTGAATAGATTGAGTAAAGTTATGAAAGTTGACTTTAGAAAGGATTAATTCATTAATGCTAGAGTTAATAAATTAGGTAAAAGTAATTGAAAATATCCTAAAATAAAAGGTGGAACAACTAAAAAAACGGAGCGTGTATTAAACTAATGAGTTAGATTCCATCTATCTCTATTATATAAGTGAAGGGGGGAGGAAGATGGTGTCCCCCCTACAAAATGTCCACCATACCCTTAATGATCCCCCATGAAATGACTATTATATCCTTGATTATTTAATTTACAATGATTTAAAAAATACCTTATCATCTCTTTTTTATTTTTCAATTTTCAATTTGCCATAAATGGTGAACAAGTTAAAAATGACATTACTTTTGAAATTTCAATTGAATACTAATTAAGTAATGTTTAAAGTTATTTTCTTTTCTTAACATAATATTGTAACAATGAAACATTGCATAATCTAAGTTACACTAATAAAAAGAATTCAAATGACAAAATAATTTGATAAGATTGACACAATGAAAAGAAAAACGTAAAATTTAGAATTTCATATTAAAAGTTACACTAATTAGATGATATTCGTGATACGATAATTGGTGGACCAACATGGAAAATTTAGTGTAGTTATAACGTACAACCAGTTATACTATTAAATTTGTGCATTAAGTATATGTCTCACATTATTATTCGTCAAACTATATTAGTTAAGCACAATTTTTTTCCTTATATATTTCTTTATTTTAACATACTTCATAATTGACTAACGATGAACGAACAACTAAAAACCATTGAATTATTGATATAAGAAAAAACATACGAAAGTCTATAAATATTTATTTGTTTGCCACGCACGCATCGCGTGCAAAAAAATACTAGTATAATATAACTAAAGCAATCCCCACAAAATATATTTTTCCCTCCTAAAATGCATTTAATTTCCCTCCCAACTCTCCCCCTCCTCTCTATATCCCTATTACTCTAAGTTAATATTATTTATTATTTATATTATATATTAATCAATGCATTTAATTTCCCTCCTAACCCCCTCTATCTCTATTACTCTATAGTTAATATTATTTATTAATCAATTCCCTAGACTTCATTAGAAAATTTAATCCTTGCTTATTTATATTAAATTAGTTTTTACTTTTTTCTTATCTTTTTTAAAAATGGTTAAGTTATTAAAATATTTTTTTTAATAATAAGTTATTACTATTAATATGTTTTAATTTTGTCATTCTTATAAACTTGAATAGTTTTTTCTTCATTAACATACATAGTTTAAACGTTAAGTGCAAAGTTGGACATTAAGAATTAAATCTTCTATAGTAAAGCAAGATCCAACTTTAGTATTTTTCCCTCCCAAAAGCTTTCTTATTTCCTGCCCATACATGCTACAAAATTTTTTAAGCTTTATTTAAATAAATTAGATTATAAACAATAAATAAGCTTTATTTATCCCTCCCAATTTCTTTTCATCTTCCCAAAAATTATTTTAGACTTTTCCACCTTAAAATTTATTATCCACTACATGTGTATAAATTATAGTTTAAGTTTTTTTTCATCTTCCCAACACTGATTTGTCATATGAAACAAATTCAATTGAATACCTATGAAACTAGACTCTTCCACTTCAAAATTTATTCACCCAAAAACTCTTATTTGAGGCTTTTTAATATTGCCTTAAATTCAGTTTTGTCCTCAGATCAACAAAGTCCCATTTTTTTAATCTTATTAAAAATAAAGTCATGTATTTTTTTTATATCAATACATTCTATCTTAAAAACTACTACTCGGAGTACAAAGTAAGAATGACTTTCTAAAACTCAATTTGTTAGTGAAATAACACTGAAAATCGAAAAGTGTATGGTCAAAGTTTGAATAATTTGTTTGTGGAGGGTGCCAAGTTTTGAGAAGCCAAAAAGCGAAGACAAATATGAGCTAAGTTGCATAGTATTGTATTCAATTAACTAACAAGAGTTTCATCTTACTTTCTTATTGAATCATTTATGCAATTAAATATATAAGATTAATTCTAATGAGCTAAATCGTGCAAGCAATTAATAAAATAAAATGTAAAAAAGAAAATAAGAAATGTATATTGTATGTAACATTTTCCTTAGTACGGAGTACAAAAAATTGAGTTGGTACCATCTAAAGTTGAAAAATGTTAGAGTTGTAGAGTTGTGAGAGTAAGAGTTTTTTTTAAAATATATTTTATTTAACTTTATTTTTAGTTTTTAAAATTATGCATGATGTATATGAATTTTTTTGAAGGGCTTGAATTTATTGAAATCTATAGAGTTCAACTCTATAGCATCCAAACCTCAAAAATGTAATGTCAATAAAAACATTACATATTTTAGAATGTTATTTTTTACATCTCCAAACATCATTACATGAATTCGACAACTAATTTCTCTTCGTAAATAATTATTCCAAATTGATTTGCTAGGATTATTACAATAGTAAGTTACGATTTTATTTTTATATCTTTTGAATTTATTTAGAATGATATACAATTTCTTATAACATTCGTATTTTCATTATTTTGTGCATTTAAAAACCGTGCATTGCACGGGTATTATCTAGTTACTAATATAGTAAAATTAACAACAACAACAACAACAACACTTCACTAGTGGTGGGTAGTCGAGTAGTGATACAAACAACCTAGTGCTGCATGTATCAATGCAACAAGGAGACATTATTGCCCTTTAGATGGGGTCACATGTCATGTGAAGACAAAAAAATGGGCCCACATTGTTTAAATAAAAACAATCATAGTGTGATTTTGTCATATCCTTAATTCATTTCCATCATATCTCTYGTTTATTTTTACCAATTTTAGTGTGATTTGTTCATATCCTTGATTAATTTTAGCACACTAACCTTTTTCCCTTGTGCAGTTTGGCAGAATGCAGCACTCGACTGCATAAATCATTTCTCGTGGGTAGTCTACGCAGTGGATAGACCAAATTTTAGCAATCAAAACTACTCCATACATTCAAAGTATCATCCAACGACCTTTTTCGAAGCAAAATCAAATCCCAAATTAAAGTCATCATCTCGAATTGTGTGTCTAAGCTTACACGTGTTTGAGGTTTTGGGGCTAACCCGATTATGATAGAGCCATTAGATCAACAATGATAATCAATCCCAAGATATCTTTAAATCGGGAGGGAAGCTCTACCAACTGATGAACTATCCACCACTCTCAACTTTGAAAAAATTTATTAAAACAATCCTAACTACTTCGTATTTGTCATRTTTCACAATCGGTTCKAACAATTYATTATCCTAGTATAGACCTAGCTATTACACAATTCTGCCAAAAACAGTCCAGGTCACCTGATAACCTAGAGTAAGAGATATATCCACATCGGCACATCACATGCAAGTCACGTGGTGTTTAATGAGGGTTTTATTATTAATATTTCTTTTGCTCTTTTCTTCCCTTTCGTTTTATTTCATAATCATCATCCTTAGCTTCTCCATCTTCACCAACAACACTATCACCTAGGAAGCATGGACACTTTGCCAAGGTCGCTTGTCCCGTGTCAGACACGGACACGTGGAAATTCGTGACGACACATTGAAAGACATGTCCAATTTTTTATTATATTTTTTGACACACGGACACGGATAGAAGATGTTTTAAACACGTGTCACACACATTTTCGAGAATAAGACTTGTTTTCTCATATTTTAAACTAAAACTCTAATATCCATTAAATCATTTTCACCCTAAATTAAAACCCACTAAATTAACCCAAATCAATGCCATCCCACCGCCGCTCCTTGTCAATTCGCCAGCCGCCACTTTACTTCACTTATTTGTTTGGTTTATTTAATTTTATTTCACTTAAACTTATACATTTTTAACGTGTACATTTTAACTTATTTTTTTATATGAGAGTAATATTCTTATAGTTTTTGTTTACCTATATTAAATGCAAGCTTGTAAAATTATCTTCAATTTGATATATTATTATAATACTATATTCCCGTGTCCACGTGTCCGTCATTTTTAAATTGACGTTTTTTCGTACCCATGTCATGTTCGTGTTAGTACCCATATCTGTTTTGGTGCAACCTAGACTATCACTTAAACCCCAAACCACCACTACTGTTAATACAATATTCCACCTACCACTGACGAACCCTCACCACCACACGTAATCGAACCCCAAAATAGTCGTCGTCAAACCACCTTCAACATACACGAGACTAGCTACTAGACCCCACCACCTTAACCACCACAGTCCACCCTCATCACAAACCCTCCCTCACCATGAACCCACCCTCACCACGACCCCAGACAACCTGAAGGTTATGTGATACTCAAGAGGGGGGGGGGGGGAATTGAGTATAGTTAATGATAACCAATTTTTCTTCTTTTGCTTTCGGACTTAGAATGAGGAACCAGTTGGGCTGGTTCCTGTACGCAGCGGAATATAAGTAAAGCAATAAAGAACACACAGTATTTAACGAGGTTCACCCAACTCTGGGCTACGTCCTCCTATCCTAAGTTCTTTTATTAATCTACTCCGAAAAACAAAGAACTCGCTCACTCTACTGTTTCCCTACTTCGGGAACCAGCACACCCCACACTCAACTCTGAATGTGCACTCGACTCACACTCGTAAGTCCAACTTTGTGTTTGAACTCACAAACACTCACCAGGCCTTCAACCCCTCTGTTGAATGCCTTTATTATAGCAATTTTCTCTCTTATGAATGACTTCTTAAAAGCTAAGTAAGAAAATTATTAAGCTCGTCTAGTGCTCTTGTGTGACTCAAAGTAATGATCTTTGTGCTTTGTGTTTTTCTCTCAAATAATTCTAAACTCTTTTAATCCGTGAGAGAGATATGGAATTTAGAAGCATAGATGAGTATTTATATGTATATTGATTTAAACCCTAGTTTCCATAAATCTATACTTGTCAAACAAGGCAAGATTAGATTTATGGAAAGTATTTATCTTGTTCGATTTTATCCTAAGGAATTAATCGAACAAGATATATACTCCAAGGTTTAAGGCAATATACACATATTCATCTATATTTCCAGCTGCAAATATCTTTTCAAAATATCCTTTTAAAATATTTTAGAAAAATCCTTTTTCAAAACCGCAGCCAAAATTCCATTCAGGAACACAACTGGTTCCCCAGCTTGGTTCCTTAAATGAGTGTGTTATGAATTCTGTTCCAAGCTTTGTACCAGAATTCATATCATACTCAGAACACTTAAAGCACTTATATTATTACTATTCAATCACACTACAGAGCATATTACATGAATTCCTAAAATTAAACTTTAAGGAGCAATTCTTCTAATCTTCATGTAATCTTCAAGAACTTGAATCTTCCTTCAACTACTTCAATTTTGAGCACAGCTTCTTTCTTCGAATGTCTTCGAAAGGCTTCACACTTCAAGTCTTGGAATCAATCTATTACTGCACATATAACAAGGTTAACATGCAATAAAAGATACATGACTGTTTTCCATCATAACAGTCAAGGAAACAGCTCGTACTGGTTCTGTACCAGTGAATGAGCTTTTCATGTAATCAGCTGTTCCTTGTAGCAAACAAGTTAGTTTCAAAGTATTCACAATAAATATTAACTTGTCTGAGGAAACAAGTATCCCAAACCAGCTGGTTCCCAGAACCAACTATATTCATACTGAAGCATCCTGTTTCCTGTAATGGTTTGTCATCATTCAAAACTTAAGGGACTCAACACAACCACTAATACACAACACCAACTCAACCAACCACCCAATTCAAACCACACGACCAACCACCCAAATCCACTCGAACTCTGATTGCGACTTGGTGATTTAGTCGTGCTAGTTTGGGTTGGGTGTCGACTCTCGAGTTGCTTGATTAGGTGGGGATGGTAATTTGCTCGGTGGAGTGTCAGTGGTGTCGGTGGTTTGGGTGGAGTTAGTGGTTTAAGACTTTAGGTAAGAACGACAAATGGGTCATGTCGGGTTTGTGAGTGTCAAATATTTTTCGTATTGAAAAATCCTGACCCAAACTCAACTTAATTTTTTTGTGTCAAGTTTTGACGACATAACCCGACCTGATTTTCTTGGGTCAACCTGAAATGTCATGTTTGACCTGATTTTCGATGATTTGTTTTTTTTGGTTTTTTATTCAAAATTTGGTAATTTTTTTTACCTTATTCTAATTTAATTTTTGAGGTTGACCCAAACTTGTTTGGACCCATTTGTGACCTGATTTCATTTTTCAACTACTACTATTTCAAATATCATTCAAAACTTCAAGTTCAATGCTTAATACTTATACTTAATACAAACCATATAGTGAAGTTTTAAATCAAAATTCATTAGATCCAAGTAATCCAACATTAATAGTTTAGTACAAAACATTAATACGTGGATAGAAGAAAGTGGAAAAGAAAAAATTGAAAGGGAAACGAGAAGAAAAAAGGAAGTAGTCGAGTAGGGATTAGTGGACACGTACCGTGAAGTTGGATATTTGGGGGGGGGGGGCATGGGTAAATTATATTTTTTTCTAATTTTTTAAAAAATTGGGCCTATCTTTTTGACCCATTTACTTTCTACGTATCAAATTATTCACAACAAACTCACTCGCATAGACTTCTAGGCAATATTTTTAAAGTATGACTAAAGGCTTTGTTATGACATGTAATTAAGATAATGATGTTTGGAAAAAAGAATCACCACCACCATGCCCATTTAGAAACCACCACCACCAGGCCAGCCCATAACCCAACACCACAAATTAAATCAAAACCACAAACTACCACCAACAACAGCACTTGGAACCAACCACAGACTACCACTAGCAATCGAACATCAACCACGAACCAACCCCACCATCACACACGAACCTCAACCATGAACCATGACTTACTCAAATCTAATCGGACCCACATACCACATGCGCGAACCGCAACGATCCACCTCTATGATTGACCTGTGCAAACCCTAACCGAACAACTTGTGAACCAGAATGGAACTACTTGCGAACCCAGTTGAACCACCTCCGCGAACCCCAATTGAACCACATGCGCGAACGCCCAATATAGTATGCAAACAACCGATAAACTCCAAGAGCCGTGAATTTTGGGTAAATCCGAATTGGGCAACTCGTTTTTTCTAGGAAGATTTTCAGAGTTTTGGTGGTTGACGCGTTTTTGGGTGGTCATGGTGGTACGTTAGGGTTTATAACGAGAATTCGTGTTATTAACGACGAATTTTACCGATCGTCCCCTTCCAACGGTCGGAAAAGGCCATTTTACTGATTGTTTTGGGTAGGACACTATTTACCGACCATTATTGTTGTTTTACCGACCGTTTCATAAAGTAGACGGAATTTATCTTTTGTTACGTTATTTTATCATCTGTTATATAGTTGGTAATTGTCTCAAAAGATTTAAAAAATAAAGATTGAAATTTACCGACCGCCTATGGACCTATGGGTATTTACCGACCGTTTGTTGGTAATTTCATTTCGCCAAATTTTACGAATCGACCAAAAATTAGGTCGTCACAAAACCCCCTCTTCATTTCCCCAAATTTCTCTCACAAAAGCCCATCTTCTCCTCACACGACTCCACCATTCACAAAACCTACCCTCACTCTTTGTTGCCGTCAGAGCTTCTCCGCTGCCGACTTCCAAGCCCGCCGCCGTCGTCTCCTCGTGCGAACACACAACAACATCAATCCCTTCTCAGTCAACTTTGTTCCCTAGCAAAACCCACAACTTAATTCGTTCGCCATTGTCGACCTCCTACTCTGCTGTCGCACCTTCTCCTCATAAACACACATTAGCATTAAGTATCTTAAAATTCCTCTCTCGCTCGAATTAACTCGCAAACACTCAATTAACTCTCAATTACTCAATAAACTCCAATATCTCACTCGAAGTTACTCACTATATCACACAAACACTCAAAATTTACTCCAATCTATCTCAAACTCACAAATTTAACTTGATTTTTTAAAAAGAAATTCAGTTGAAAATTGATGTGTTTGGATTTTGGAACTTAGGGTTGCCATTGTTGTTATTTTGGGACGTGTACCACCACCGCTGCTCCTCCRACARCCAAACTCCCCGCACCYGCTACTACTTCAAGGTATGTTTAATTTTTTATCTTCTTAATTTCTGTTTTTTTGCTGGTTATTTTTCTTGTTTTTTCTTCCTTGTTGTTTTTGTTTGTTAATTGTATTGTTAGAAGTTTGTTGTGTTGATTTTTTGTGGTTATTTATTTAATTATCAAAACATGGATTTTTGGTTAATTTCATGTTTGAAATTTAATTTTGTTTAACACTCAAACAAATTCTAGTACTACGAGTATAATTTAGAAACTCTACCATGAATTGGTTTATTCTAGATAATTCTAAGAGAAGCTCGTATATTAATTATTTCCTTCGTTCTTTTTTACTTGCATCATTTTGCTATTTAGGAAGTTGCAAAATACTTGCATCATTTCTTTTAATGGTAAATAGTCCCCACAAAAAATTATCACTATATCCTTATAAATATAATAACAATATAAATCCTACCTGCATGTAGGTCCACTTTCAACTTTTCTTCTTTAATCAATATTTTGCTCTTTCTTCTTTAATACGAAGTATATAATATTCATCTTTTGGAGTCCACTATCTTATTTCTCTCCCTTCCTTAATTCCTGTATACCATTAGAAGGATGCAAGTAATAAAGAACGGAGGAAGTAAGGAATCAAAATTGATRTTTTTTATGATTATTTTGTTATAAGCTTACAATCGTGTTGATTTTTCTTGTTTACAAATTTGTTTTATAGAATTATTTACCGACCCAAAGATACTATTTTAAACATATCAGTGAAAATGAGGAGTAGTTTTTGTTGATTAAGTGTCACCCTAATGATTTGCTAAATGTTGTTAGATTTGTTATATATATATATAGAGACTTAAAGTGAAGTTAGTTGTGTTGTGTATAATGTCCATTTAACTTTAGCTTAACTAAAAGATTTAGAAATTGTTTATGGTCTTTTTGTGTCTTTTAACGATTAATAGTTTTTGTATATGTAATGAAAGTAACAAATAATAGGCTTGATGATGGTGTGTTGTATTAGGATCAATTTTGTGAAAGGTAGCGCCTCAACTTGAGCAGCAACGCCTAAAAATGGAGCAAGAGCTTTTGCAAATGCTACGTGAGCAAGTTGAGTATATAGCAGTGATGAAGGTCTCCCTGGATCGTTACGAGCAGTTGCTTGCAAGTGCAGTGTTCTTTCACTTTCACTCCACCTACTAACCGTGATCCGTTGCCATCGCTATAAAAATAGAAAATGCCTTTTATAAATACAAATTAGCGACTATTAACGGTCGCTAAAAAAATAATTGATTTTTAAAATTATTATTACCGACCATTTTTGCGTCTTTTTTAAATCGTCACAAATCATTGTATGATACGTTAAACGATTGGTAATTATAGTTTGAATGATCGTTGACGTTCGGTAAACTTTTTAGCGCCAAGACTATGTCGATATATACTCATTGTTTACCGTCCTTTGGGGTCGGTAAATGCGTTTTTATGGTACTTTGTGGGTTCGATTAGGGTTGTTGTGGTGGTCGTTGAAAATAATGGGTGGTGCTGTGAGGTGCAGTAGTGTTAAGGAGAGAATGGTGGAGATTACTTATGTTTAGGTTTTTAATTAAGTTAGATTATAGGATAATAATGTTGCTTAGAGTAGTTATAATATGTTTTAAATATTTAGTATGGGTAAACTAGATATTAATAGTTACCCAAAAAAAAGTAAAAAAAAGTTTGTTGCAATTAATTGATATTTTCAAATATGGTAATTGTTGCAATTATTTTGATATGGAGGAAGTAATATTTTTCTTTTGGATTTTTAACTTTTGTGTCATTTTGTGTTGGTTTGTATTGAGAATTTTAACCTGAATTTAAACCATTTAATTTCAGGTCGTGTTCGTGTTGGCCCATTTAACTTGTGTCGAAAAATTAAAAAATAACTCATTTTTTTTTGTCGTTTTCGCGTCGTGTTAGCTTTCACTAGCCTTAACTTAGGCGATGAGAGATGATCAGAGGAATAAAGAAGAAGAAAGTGGGAAAAAGGAAAATAATAATTAAAGTTACCTTGGTTTACCTGCTACAATAATTACCAGTCAACGGGACTATTTTCAACAAATTGGAAGAATAGTTGTGTCTACTTTGAGATTAATTTTTGTTGAGACTCGTTATGAAAAAGGCAAATAATTGAGGTTGTTTAAATCAATTTTTTCCCAAATTATAACAAAACTATAAGAAAATAATTGCTAAAATATTAATTTGTCACAGAAAGAAATCCAAGATGGGTGCCTAGGTGCAAATATGCAAGTTTTGGTTTCCTCAACAAAATTAACAAGAATTTAACACCACCACGGATTTCTAGAATTTTTGAGTAGCTATCATGCTATCAACTCACTCTTACAGGATATTTGATATTTGGTATGAAATTTGGGAATATAGATGTAGGAATGAGAATTAAAAAGGTGAGAATTTGTGAATGATCTCAATTCATTATTTGGCATGTTACTGGGAATATAAATGAAAATTTTGAAATCTCATGTTTGTAAGTAAATTAAAGTAAGGATCAAAATTGAAAGTTAGCAATTTACCCTTTAGTTAGTGGAGTAAGGTATGATATCAATTAATAGGTAGAGATTTTTTTTTTAATCAAATAATCTCACGGGAGTTTGGTACATGGGATTATGGGAATGGAGGAAGTGGATGAAATTATTATTCCCAAGTCTTGCTATTCCCTTGTTTCGCAAGTGAGAATTATCATTTTGGGTGGGAATGAGAATGGATTATTTAGCTTGTATTCCCATTGTTTTATTACTTAAGGGGAGTAGGTAATAAAATGGTGGGAATAAGATTATTTTGAAGAAAAGATACATATTAATTAATATCATACCTTACCCTACTTATAAAGGATAAATCGGTAAAGTTTCAATTTAATCCTTACTTTAATYTCACATACCAAATATCAAATTTMAAAATTTTCAATTTTATTCCACTAACATTTTAAATAAGGGATTGAGATTAATTTACAAATTTCCACCTTCTAATTCTCATTCTCACTCTCATCTGATATTCCCCAACTTCACATTCACACATGTSAAACGCCTCGCCATTCCCACCATTTTATTACCTTCCCACACTAGGTAATAAATCACGGGGAATACAATCTACATAATCCATTCTYATTCCCACTTGCCAAACATGRGAATAACAAGTTTTGAGATTCATAATCTCATTCCCTCCCTTTATTTCCATGTACCAAACGCCTCATTAGTTTCTTTCACCCTTCAACCTAATTGTATGACCTCATAAATCAATTCCATAGTACTTCAGTTTAGTTCTTTCATCTAATTTCCTTCTCTCATAAAATATTATTTTTAGTTCAATTCAGTTGATTTCAAGTTCATTTCAATCCAAAACAACATAGTCTAAGGCCACAACCAACTTCAAGTAGCTACGRAGCGCAAATTCTTAGGAGATCCCGGGATCATATTCCTCATTGTGATCTCGGGCAAATGTTCATGTCCAAATATAGAAATATTTATCTTCAAATGCAAATGTCAATTTYCAGATGTTCATTTCCGAATGCAAATATTCATCTCCAAATGTACATGTTCATCTCCAAATATAAATGTTCATGTCTGAAAATGAACATTTGTATTTTTGGAGATGAACATTTGCCCGGGACCAAAATGAGGAATATGRTCCCAGAACCATAGTAGACCTATTGGTTACAGAATACATGCATTGGGTCACGACCCAAGTCAAGAAAAAATAATCCAACTATCTAAACCTATAACTCCACCCGTTTCGATTTTATAGCTACACTTGGGATGTGTGYGGACTCTTACAGCCTGATTTGTTTAATATAAGTAAAGGAAGGGAAGAGTAAGGAAAAGAAAAGTGAGGAAGAGAAAAGAAAGGAAAGGAAGAGAAAATAAGCTTATTTTCCCATGTTTGGTTCRAATAGAGGGATTGAAAGGAATCTAACTTATTTTCCCATGTTTGGTTAGACATTAATAAAGGAATGAAAGGGAAGGAATAAAAATTAAATTTATTTTCTCTTTCCTTCTAAATTGCCCCAATTTTGGGAGGAAATAAGAGGAAAGAAATTGTAAAGAAACTTTCCTGTCAATTCCTTCGGATTCCTTTCTTCTCCTCCCGACTACCACCAAACCGCACTTTTCTATAGCTATTAGACATGATAGATGATAGCAAAATAAACTAAAAGAATTAGAGAGTCAATTCTAAGTTTAAGCATATATTTTGTAAAATAAAGAAAATTACAAAAAAAAATTACAAAATAAAAAAGGAAGAAATGATGTATCGACCTAGTGAAACACTATTGCTAACATTAGAAAATATACATAGAAGGAAAAAAGAGGGAATTGATAAGTTGAAAAACCATAAAAAAAATTGATGAGATGAAATTTTTTTCTTGTGCAACAATTCTTTTCATCTCTTCATATGCTTGTATTATTGGTTGTGACTGTTGACATAGTATAGTATAATTAATTAATATTTAATACTCCCTCCGTTTTTTTAGATGTTCCACTTTCCTCTTTTGGCGTTTTCAAATAGATGTCCAAACCAATCTAAAATAACTTTTTTACCTTTTCCTACTTATTTTACTCTTACATTAATGAATTACTCATTTCTAAAGTCAACTTCATTATTTTACCCAATCTATTCACCTAAAATTACTATTCCCCATACAATTTCATTCACACATTTACTCTTTACCTAACTTATTCAACTTTTTACCCAACTTACTCAACTATTTTATTCAACTCAATCAACTCTTAAAAACCGTTCCAAAATGGTGTGGAACATCAAAAAAACGGAGGGAGTATTAGATTGAACCTTTGGTTGTCCTCCTTCTAAACGGAAGTGAACCACAATAAACAACAAAATCAAAAGTCGCAATATGTGAAAGTGCCACATGTCAATTAAATAAAAGCATAAGAACCATGAGAGATTGAGGATCGGAGAGTACGACACCTATGGTTTTAGGGGATTGTTTTTATAGACTAGGTATAGATTTACATTTTATTTAAAGTAAAATACTATCTCTTCTCTATATTTCTCCTCTTACATGGACCCTCTTTTTTTTTCTCTCTATCTCTTTCTTCCCAAAATATACCTAAGAGCTTCCACTTTCCGTCATTTGGTTAAAAAATTAA
>SNQN01003149.1:42971-56944 GCA_008642245.1 Bassia scoparia
CTTTTGGCTTAAAATAACATAGCAACGAACACTTATTCAGCCAAAGATTAATAACTGCCTAACAAAGATTAATACATGCAAGGAAACCCTAAGAAAACTAGAGAAGACAAACTAAAGTACTAAACTACCCAAAAGCAAGCTATTAATAAACAACCACAATTTAGCATGCCTTCACAKTCTATATTACCTCTGTCCCCAGATTCTATTTGTTTCTTGTTAACTCGGGGTGCATAGCCAATTTTATGACAATAATTGCGCCTAGACAAAAAATGACAAAAATTAGACCTAGGTGTAGGATAAATATAAACTAGGAATAAGCATTCAGCAAAGTACTGACCAATATTGTTTCTGCATCTGTACCAGTTTGCTTTCCAATCTAGCGAGAACTATAGTCCGCTCAAAACCCTGCTTATCATGAGCTGGTTCCACAAAGTTTGCTTCTAGCACACCTATAACACATACCAAGGCTTATCAATCTGAACTATAACACTAGAAAGGAGATGATTACCAGCACAAAAGCAGCACCTATGACACCCCGGCCATCACTTCCAGCAGCACTCCAGACCCTCCAGAAAGGCTAGTGCAGCAAAAGTCGCCAGAAGAAAAATCATTATCAATACAAGATATGTACTAAAAATATCTAGACAAGATATAATTACAAGCAAGATTTATCATAATTGACCAAGTACAAAATCACAATGTTTTTTAGTATAATAAGGTGTAGATCCAGAGAACTGCTGAAAGAAACACATACATGTAAAAACCATTGTAAAGGCAGTTGATCAAAAGCAACTGAAAAAACAATGTAAGTTGCCAGAATATGGAACATGGAGTGAGACAGTACATAAAGCCTAATCGCTTCATTGTGCTCCAGATTTAATTTAGGCAATTGTGTATAGGTTTAGGGCATTTTTCTAAATTTTTATTTTTGGTTTAGTGGGGTGGGAGCACATAGAATATCATGCTCTGGGTAGAGTTTTCACATAAAGCCCAACACCAAGTGACACAGAAATGCCTATATGTATAAGCCGCACAATCAAGGCGTAGAGCAACATAGATAGGAAAATATAGGAAGGGAAAATGTAAAGACATGTGAATACCTTGATAAGGCGATTCTTGTGATAAACATTAAACCCTTGAACATCAATATGAGCTGTTGCATCTTTCACAAATCCAATAGTGACAATAGCAACCATCTATACTCGGATACAAATTGCAATGATCATTAGCTAGCAGTATAATTGCAGAAGTATAAGAAAAAGGCAGTTTATTTAAGCAATAATTACATCTGCATTCCTGGGAACACCATCAGCACCAGGCTGGGGACGGTATGTGACCTCCTCTCTCATCATCATGTCATTCACAACATTGTGATGTTCAACATCCTTTCCTCGAAGGATGATGCGGAAATTGGGTGGGAGTCTAAGGTACAGGATTGATGCATAACTCTGAAAAGTTAAAAGCGGGAGTATTGTTAAGAAGGGACTCTCCTTCAATAAAAGTATAAAACTAAAGTCTTCAGAGCAACACAAACTCACACGACTAATTATATATATGAGTGTAACAAAGATCCAAAGTCTTCAGACTCACACGACTAATTATTTACAGATTAATTATATATATTTACATATGAGAATGCACCAAAGATCCAAAGACTCGGTATAGAAGCTCGCTGCATAACAGCTCCATCTCCATGAAAATAGCTGTTACACAAAATGGCACTCTCCGAAATGATTTAACTTCCAACATTTCTAAATATGAGTGTAACAAAATAACTTCAACAATTTCCTAATTTTCCATATTTAGTATAAATTTGAGCATTAAAAGTCTAAAATGACYTAACTATAGAACAAAATGACCCAATGTGATTTTCTCTCTCCTACTCTACTTATACCATGTGGTTTTTCTCTCMTACTTACCTTAACAACTCTCCAAATCAATGCTTAACAAATTCCCTGTTGGAGTCCGAGTTAATCCATTTGGTGAAGTTATAGCATTATGCAGGGAGTAAAAAGATGTCAACATACATATCCTATGTCATCACTTATCAGGTTTGCAGCAATCAAACAGACAAACACTAAACAAACTCATCTAAAATGTTGACGAGAGCACATAGAACACTGGCACTTATGATCTTCAAAATTAAATATCAAAAAGGCAGTATCAGTTACCCTTAATGAGTGCCTGTAAGTCAGGAAATGTTTAGAATTAGGATACTCCTTTGCCATTTCTATGCTCTTCTCATCTCTGTTGACACCCCTAATTTGGACATCCTGTCATTGAACATCATCAAACATATTCAGCAATAAATAATAACTCACTCATGTAAGGGAAGTTAACAGAAAAATTGCAAGGATTAAAAGTAAACAGAGCAGAAAGAAACCAACATGTCGATCAGATTTGAAGTCAAGTTCCATCTGTCCTTGATCATCTTCCCAGAGGTTGTATATGACTATACGTGTACCATGATCTTTCATTAGATTAAACTGCAATGATACAAGGATGAATTTCAATCAACAGGAAAAAATAAAATAAAAGCAAGCTGTAATACCACAGAATCTCATGAAAAGAGATCAACGTTTTCTGTGGATAAAGAATAAAATAGATTATTACAACTTTATGCTTAAAATGCATTATGTTTAACAAAGAAGTTGTAATGCTTTGTTGCTCTGTACCCTCAATGTCCTTTAAAATATATGAGTTAGAAAAGTATGGTAACTGTTCATAAATCAAAGTGGCCACATGAGATCCTTCAAATCAATTAGAAATTAAAATTTTAAACAATCACCTGTTGGAGGAGTTCAGTTTCACTTGAATAAGGCGACCAGTTTATAATTGTATCAACATTTCTATTCCAATCATCTGTAGAAGACCGCACAATCTTCTTCCATTCCCTTCCTCTCAATTCATAGTCCAGCTTTAAGTCAAACGGGCAAAATAGTGAAGAGTCAGAAAAGTGAAAATGCAACATATAACGTAGAAAACTTTGCAAATTTTATAATCAACAGAAAATATCAGACACCAATTAATTTTGGCAAAGTAAATCAAAAGCAGATTTCAAGTATTTAAAATAGCTATTAACCCATGAATAGCATTGACAGTCACAGATCAAGGATCTGTAAACAGGTGTCCAAAAATGATATCAAATTTTGGACCTTGGTGAGTAGGTGAAAAGGTCATTTTAGATATAAACTTCGAAAATATGCAACTAAAACTCATACGCATTGTTGTTTTTTTTTTTTTTTTTTGTGTTGGTTTAAAAGTCGGGTGAAAATAGCATATAAAAGATCAAAAATTCTAAACTTATTGGAAACTGCTAATTTGAAAACTAACAACAAAAAGTTTAAAACACTTTTTCTGGTTTGCTATCTTTGGATTTTTGTTTTCAAAAAGGCTGAAACAAAAACGGGATATCACACGGCCCCTTTATTAAAAGATAAAATATTTTTAATCAATTTTGACTTAAGCAGCATCACTATTAATGGCCCCTGTTAGCAACTTTAAGCCACGCTTCTCCCATCCTCATAACTTCCCACTCATTTCCAATTCATATTTAACTTAAAACTATAACATACTCCATTGATATAGAAATCTCTCGCTCAAACTACGCCTGAACAGTTTCGGAACTAATAGAGATTTTGGAGACTGATCAATTTGTTATATCATGTCTTTATCTCTTTTCACAATCTTTATGAAGGCCTGGAGCACTTATATGACAATACTTTCACATTATATGTTTGTTCATTTTAGCAAATGAACAAATATGAAATGTGCAACATGACATGGAGCATATATAAAGGGGCACCCAGTTCAAGCCTTCAAGATAATCCTGACTGTACTAAAAGGTTTACTTACTTTTCAGAATACGAATTTCCAATTGGGCAAGCCTTCAAAACTTTGGGGTATGGGTTGATTGCTTTAATAGGCTTTTCAAATGAGAAATAATGTTATGTTCAATCAAATAAAAGTTTCAAATTGTGAGTTTTATGCTAATTATAAATCAAGAACCCATATGATTTCTTATATAGAATTAATAATTGTGATTACCTAATGTAAATATGTAATTGCTCAAATTCTTTTCAGAGTTAGTTATTGAAGCATGTCTAGTGGCTTGCTTCAAATTGATAGGAACTGCTTCGTAAATTTGTGTATCCACAAGAATTACCATATTGAGATTTGGTTTGCGGACCACACCAAGCAAAAGATGCACTTAGTGTTTCTACGTAATTTTGAGTAGTGATAGTAGAAAAAACTATCAAGGGTTCATTGTCTTATAAAACTAACCTGAAATATTTGAAATGACTGGACTAATAGGAACTTGTTACAACTTATGTCACAAAAGAGCAGATAATGCAGTCCTGATAAAACTCCTCTCTCTAAGACCATGTTTTCAAATAATCACTAATGCCTAATAATAGTAATTCACATTGCTTAATTTTTTGGTTCTAAATGAAGGCAACATGAAAGAGAGCCCCTGATTTAATCAAGTTTTGCTTTTAACCATCAAAACTCTACTTATAAATTTGTTAATAAGCCTATTGCGAAATTGACGTGCCGTATTATTTTGGCCACAGTTGTGATTCATTGGAACTATTAGTGCATTAAAGTATGTACAAGTTCAACAAGTTATTTGATGGTTTCAAGTGTGGTATAAAGGTTAAAGTTCGGGGGGGTGAGGATGCAACTAAGAAACATTTTACGAAAAGGTAGAATTCAAGTTAAGACTTTTTCAACTCCCTGAGAGTAACACAACAGCTTATCTAGTTTGATCTAAAAATTATGCAAATCAATTGTGTATGTGGCATATAGAAAAGATATTGGAACAAAGATCAAAGACTAACACATTTTTCATTCATCTCTTAACAATAATATTTGTATATTGCAAAACATGATCTACATACACAGTTTTGAATAAAGCTTCAAAATTATACACTATTATATTAACGATATTGCTAACGGGTGCCTTGGGGCTTAGATAAGATTAAATATATTCCTAAAATGGTATTAATCTTGGAGCTAAAAATTCATGCGTTGATCGATGTAATTAAGTTCGGATTCATTGATATATTTCCATTTTCAGTTATCTTTAGCTAATGCCCCAGAGGCGCCCGTTAGCTTTGCCTTATATTATTCATCAATATCAGATGGAAAACAAATGATAGTTCATCACCACTAAGTTGTTAGTCAAACCTTCACGGTTCACGACATGCCATCCCATATTATTTCAAGTTTCAAACGGTTAAAGCATAGTCAAAGAGGAACAACAAAAGCAAGATAATTGAAATAACTAAAAGATGAAAGAGAACAGTGACATTAAATGGGAACTACATGTCTTCTCCCCGGTGCATCTCAGAAGGTGTACGCACACACCAATGCTTTGAGAACACTGAAAGGCAACAAAAGTGTTAAAACAATACGGTAAACCCTGCTGGAAACCATAATTCAATAAAACGAGGAAGCAAGGATAAAAATGGGAGCTAACCAACAGGAGAAACTCATTTGTCCTAACTCAAGCAACATTCTAAATTGGCCAAAACAGGGGTCAAATACATGAAGTACAATAAACCAATCAAGAGTTCAAGAAAAGCCTCAAGCACACAGTTCCGTTAACATTTTCAGTCTTCAAATATCATCCTAAACCATCCATATTTATAATCCTACTTTTATATTCAGTCATTTTAATAATCGATGCCTTCAATTTTAATTCATCAGCATAGTAGTCTACAGCCAACTCTCCTCGCATTATATACGAACAAAACCAGAGTCACAATTGGAAATGACAAAGCATGCCAAGACTGCTCCTAAATTGAAAAATTAAGGGCATCAACGCAGGCCGCAGGGGTTCTCATCCAAATTCATACACATAACATACACGCAATGACTACTTGATAAAACTATGCTGATTATAGATGGAATAACAGTGGAATTTAATGTATATTGCATATTTCAATCACTGTCAGATGTGATCATCATTCTTTCCTATACGTGGAAGTATTCCAAATTTTCAAAAAATTGTACAACATTCCATATAATGCATGAACATGCTGAATGTTGATAAACATTAGCAATAGATGAACAATATTTAAAGTGTACATTCATAAATTGTACCTGGCACTAAATATTAGTAACATGACATTGAAACATTCAACCAAAAAAATATACATGATGGCAGCAGAGTTTCAAACTTGGATCATCTAAAATTAAAAAAATAAGAATAAATAAAAAATCCTTCTCATAAGCTAGAGAAGGAGTTTGAATCTTTTTGGTTAGCAGTTTATATGAAGTTCAAGAGTAGGTAAGCAGAAATACCACCCAAAATATGCAAAAAAAGGGGAAATAACAATTTCAAAACAACAACCTTTTACATCTTTCCACAGCTGCGAGTGAAGACAAAACATCAGCTCCGCAGCCTCATAGTATTGTCTGAAACGATTTCCATCTAAATGATGACAATAAGAAGTTAAAGACAAAATTCTAATAAGCAGAGAGACGAGATATAACAGAAAAGAAATTTTGCTTACATTGCCCAATTGTTTTGCTAGTTTGCCTTTGCAGAGTACCCAAGGCATACATTGCGAATCTATCAGGAATCCATTCCACCACCATTATCTAAATTTTTGGTAAAAGGGAAAAAAAGAGCGAAAGAAAAGAAGAAGATGTTGCCAACAAAGTCAGCAAAAGTTTAAGATGGTTAAACCTTAACATCCATACTAACACCATAAAAAAATTTGACATCGCACACACTACTAATCTAAGCATTCATCATTCATATCAAATGATTATAGAAACTTATATTCCTAAAAAAGGTTCTAAGTAAATAACTAGATAACATCATCATAGTAGAGAGGCACAGGGATAGAAAAATATGTCCTTGCATCAGGTATCTCAAACTTTATGTAGCAATTTTTTTGAACGTCCTTCGAATCAACTCTTAAGGAGAAATTTTTTTTCGCAGAGAACATTTCAGCTTTTTAAGAAAGAAGGAGGCTGGAAGGGGGGGTAATTAAAAAAAAAATTATAGAATAAAAAGGCAAGAGTTCATTAAAGATGGGTAAAATCGGTAAAATGTGAAAAATGACCAATATAGTAAACGGAAGCATTCACATAAGGCCAACTTGCATAGAAGGGGATGTACAAGTAAACCAGACATTAATTATTGTGCACGAAGAAAGTTAAAAATGGGAGCTGTAGAGTGAAAGCATATGAATTAAAAATAAGTTAAAGTAAAAAATTAACACTAACAGTAAATAATTATCATGTTCGATTTGAAGATGCAAAATGTAAAAATATGACACTGTGCATCACTGCCTTAAAGAATATGTGGCAGAAAGGGAAACAATATATAGGGCAGAGTTTCTCCTATGTACAACAATTTCATAAAAGGAAGCACGAAACAACATTAATGAATTTGACAATTTAAGACAGAAAGTAGTCATTAGTACTTTCAGTCAGAACAATTACCACTTATCCTCTGTTGATAAGCATATCTATTATTGACTACGTGGTCATTGCACACTAACACCAAACATATCAAAAACACAATCAATCAAACCCACACAGCAGGGAGAAAGAACGTGTGAATGATTGCAAAGAGACGGCATGTACATCATCAAGCATTGTCCAACACGTTGCGAAGCTGCAAAGAAACATATATTAAAGTTTCAAATATAGGACTATAGAAAAGGTAGAGAGTTGGAAAAAGATGGAACATGTGAAGCCAACACTATGGGTAGAAACTGTGAACTAGTTCTTACTCAAGAGCCACTTAGGATCGTGGTTCATATGCAAACGAATTTTGGGTGAACCTAAATGGCATCCACTCTACAAAAGAACAACTTAAAAACAGTTGAATGGACAAGATCGACTGACAAAACATCGCAAAAAATTTGATTCCACTAGTTGAACCAGAAAAAAAGCCTGAACCAAATGATGCAAGAAGAAAGTTATTGTCTTTTTGGTTAATGCATTAGCTTTATATTAGAATTCTTTTTAGAAATCACCACCTTATTATTTTAAATTACCAACTTTCTATGTGTCTTATAAATTCCCAACTCATAAACCTTTTACACATTTTGGGCAACGATTAGAGTAATGAGGCCCATGCACTTACTAACTCTCTAGGAAGGGAGAGGGAGTGGAAGGAAGTAAAGATAGTAAAGTATGGACCAAAATTCCTAATGGGAGGAATGTATTAAAGAAAAAGTTGAAGGTGGGAATTATAGTAGCAAAGTAAAGGTGTAATGTTAAAAAAGGTGGTATTCTTAAAAAAAATGTAAAGTAAGGTGGTAAAATAATTTACTACTGTAATTTTTCTTTAGGTATAGAGAAAGTAGTTTCTTCTGTGAATGTTATCCATTTCTTATGTTTTTCCTTCTTTGTTTTTTTATAGACTACACAGTCAACCAAGAAATAAAGGTGGAGACGGCTTGTTCATAAAGCTTGTTCACACAATAGAAAAGACGAAGGTTCACTTGCATGTTGCTGCTATCAAAGGGTCCATGAATTGTGGGACATAACATCACTTAAGAGATTTTGAAAATTAAGCAGTTCTAGACCTGGAAATGAACAGAATTCAGCTAGAAAAATTTGTAATGGAAAGGAAATTAGGTTATAATCCTAAAATTACATTAGAAGGCCAGGCCAATGGCTATGATATCTAATTGGAAAAGAATTATAACTTATTACAGTTATAAAATTGACAAAGACCTGACGTTTGGTTGTTGGTAGAAATGGGTTAATGGGAATGTATTTTGTATGTAATTTGTGAAGAAAATATCATTATTCCAATGCTATGAATTTATCTCAAAATCCAATTTCTTCTTAAATTTCTATTCACCACAATACCCTCCTCAAGTGCTAATGAGCTGCAATAAATTTCTAAGAATTGTGTTCATGGAGAGAAAACATAAGTTTGAGGTAAGATGTTTCCCATGAAATTAAGTTTGATGCAACTCATTCCACATAGTGATTTTACAGAGTTTTTCTTATATTAAATTACACTAAAATCTATTCTCATTCCCATTCTACATGCGGCCAAGCCGATTAAAGCAGGAGGTTCAGGGTTCGGTTTGGTAGGCCGGTGCATGCACGAAAAACTATATCACATCTTAATAGCAAATGATAGATTTCGTGAGGCGTTCACTACTTCAGCGACGGCGCTACATTCAGACCCGGGTGTAGTGATAAATATGCAAGGGTTGCTAGGTCTTCAGTGAGACGCATCTTAGTGCGGCAAGGTGCGTGGTGCGACAAGGTGCGTCTTTAGTGAGACGCACCTAAGCGCTTTTTGGCAAGTAGCTTTGTTCTAATTTATGAATAGAAAAACAATAAAAATTGTTCATATCAAGACTTGATCTCCCATTAACATGTTAATTTCGTAATACCTACAATGTAACTAATTATGTTGTCAACCATAACTTGTAGCAAGTGTATGCTAGAAGATATTTTCCAACAACATGGCATAATGCCCTTTGATCTTCTTTCTTTACATGTATTATTTATAATATTACCCAACATATAATGACTACAAGAGTGTTTTAAAAAGGCTTAAATCAAAATTCTATTTAAATGAGTCACTTTTTGTAAAAATTTAGCAACATAAAAACAAAAATATTTTACATAAATAAACTAAATAAGGTATACTTTCACTAAATTACCGAAAAAATGTCATAAGCTTAAAAACAAGTCATAAACTATYACTTTCACTAAATTAAGATAAGGTGCCAAGCTGCCAAAAGAGAGAAAGCTAAGCTAATAACTATGACATAAGCATTTCAAGTTCCAAGAGACCAAAGAGACCAAAGGGTTCAGTTACATAACTTACATCAAACATGGGGCCTAGGAGTATCATACTATCATCTATGAGAAAACCTAACCTTGGCACCCCATACTTTGGACTTACACATATTTCAAAGCGTTAAGCTTGCTCCTTTACATTGTTAAATCACTTCCTAAAAATGCGTGAAATATCATTTGTTGCCATTTTTTTTGTTACGGAGGAAGTAATATCAGTGGCGAACCTCATGAAGGTTCATGGGGTTACCATTGAACCCCAACTTCCAAAAAAAACCATAGCCTTCTTTTTTTTTTTTTAAAACGCAATCGTTAACTCGTACAGAGCACAAACTAAAACTAAAACARTCATAACTCTCTCGTTTCTTAGATGGAAATATCCAGTGGATCATCCATTCACCCGCTTCACCCGTCTTATTGGATGGGTGAAAAACCCGATTTATACGGATGATATGCGGGTGACAAATAATGGATGCGGGTGAACATATTTTTCACCCACCACCCGACCCGTTAACCCAACTGTTATTATATGTTTACATGATACTAGGCTAGGTCCTTAATGTAATATAGTATTATACTTCATATGATAATCCTAATTAGTGCAATGTCTTGTGTCAATGTATGTATAATGCTTTATTTGCTTTAGTTTCAACTTCCATCACCATATAATGGCAGATAACTATTTTTTTTTTNTTTATATCAAGTTTGCTTTTAACCATCAAAACTCTAACTTATAAATTATTGTTTAATAAGCTATTGTCGAAATTGACGTGCCGTATTATTTTTGGCCACAGTATTTGATTCAATTGGAACTCATTTTAGTGCATTTAAAGTATGTACCAAGTTCAACAAGTTACTTTGAATGGTTTCAAAGTGTGTTATAAATGGTTAAAGTTCGGGGTGAGGATTGCAAACCAAGAAACCAGTTTTACAAAAAGGTAGAATTCAAGTTAAGACTTTTCAACTCCTGAGAGTAACACAAACTAGCTTATCTAGTTTTGATCTAAAAATTTATGCAAATCAATTGTGTATGTGGCATATAGAAAAGATATTGGAACAAAGATCAAAGACTAACACATTTTCTTTCATTCATTTCCTTAAACAATAATATTTGTATATTGCAAAACAATGATTCTACATTACCACCAAGTTTTGAATAAAGCTTCAAAAATTTATACACTATTACATTAACGATATTGCTAACGGGTGCCTTGGGGCGTTAGATAAGAATTAAATATATTTCCTAAAATGGTATTAATCTTGGAATGCATAAAAATTCATGCGTTGATCGATGTAATTAATGTTCGGATTCATTTAATATTTCCATTTTCAGTTATCTTAGCTAATGCCCCAGAGGCGCCCGTTAGCTTTTGCCTTATATTAATTCATCAATATCAAGATTGGAAAACAATGATAGTTCATCACCACTAAGTTTTAGTCAAACCTTCACGGCTTCACGACATGCATCCACATATTATTTCAAGTTTTCAACGGTATTAAAGCAATAGTCAAAGAGGAACAACAAAAGCAAGATAATTGAAGATAACTAAAAGATGAAAGAGAACAGTGACATTACAATGGGAACTACAATGTCTTCTTTCCCGGTGCATCTCAGAAAGGTGTACGCCAACAATCCAATGCTTTGAGTAACACTGAAAGGCAAAACAAAAGTGTTAAAACAATACAGGTAATACACCTGCTGGAAACCATAATTCATAAAACGAGGAAGCAAGGATAAAAATATGGGAGCTAACCAACAGGAGAAACTCATTTGTCCCTAACTCAAGCAACCATTCTAAATGGCCAAAACAGGGGTCAAAATACATGAAGTACAATAAACCAATCAAGAGTTCAAGAAAAGCCTCAAGCACACAGTTCCGTTAACATTTTCAGTCTTCAATATCATCCTAAACCCATCCATATTTATAAATTCCTACTTTTATATTCAGTCATTTTATAATACGATGCCTTCAATTTTAATTCATCCAGCATAGTAGTCCTACAGCCAACTCTCCTGCTGCATTATATACGAAACAAACCAAGAGTCACAATTGGAAATTGACAAAGCATGCCAAGACTGCTTCCTAAATTGAAAAATTAAGGGGCATCAACGCAGGCAGCAGGGGTTCCTCATCCAAAATTTCATACACATAACATACACGCAATGACTACTTGATAAAACTATGCTGGATTATAGATGGAATAGACATGGGTAATTGTAATTATATTGCATATTTCAATCACTGTCAGATGTGATCATCATTCTTTCCTATACGTGGAAGTACTTTCCAAATTTTCAAAAAATTTGTACACATTCCATATAATGCATGAACATGCTGAATGTTGATAAACATTAGCAATAGATGAACAATAATTTAAAGTGTACATTCATATATATTACCCTTGGCACTAAATATTAGTAACATGACATTGACAATCATATCAACCAAAAAAATATACATGATGCAGCAGAGTTTCATAACTTTGGCACATCTAAAATTAAAAAATAAAATAAAATAAAATAAAAAATCCTTCTTATAAGCTAGAGAAGGAGTTTGAAAATATTTTTCTGGTTACAGTTTATATGAATTCAAGATAGGTTAAGCAGAAATACCACCCAAAATATGCAAAAAAAAAGGGGAAAAAAACAATTTTCAAACAACAAACCTTTTACCATCTTTCCCACAGCTGCGAGTGAAGACAATAACATCAGCTCCGAGCCTCATAGTACTTGTCTTGAAACCATTTCCATCTAAATGATGACAATAAGAAGTTAAAGACAAATTCTAATAGCAGGAGAACTAGATATAAACAGAACAAGATAATTTGCTTACATTGCCCAATTGTATTTGCTAGTTTGCTCTTTGCAGAGTAACCCAAGGACATACATTGCCGAATCTTATCAGGATCCATTCCACCACCATTATCTAAATTTTTTGGTAAAAGGGAAAAAAAAGAGACGAAAAGAAAAGAAAGAAGATGTTGCCAACAAAGTCAGCAAAAGTTTAAGATGGTTAAACCCTTAACAATCTCACTACTAACACCATAACAATAAATCTTGACATCGCCACATCACTATAATCTAAGCATCTCATCATTCATATCAATATGATATTATAGAAACTTATATTCCTAAAAAAGGTTCTAAGTAAATAACTAGATAACATCAATCATAGTGAGAGAGTGCACGGGGATAAGAAAATATGTTCCCTTGCATCAGGTATCTCAACTTCTATGTGCATCAATTTGTTTTGAACTCCTTCAGAATCAACTTCTAGGGTAAGAAACTTTTTTTTYCCAGAGAAACTATTTCACATGTTTTTAAGAAAAGATATGGAGGCTGGAGGGGAGGGGATCATTAAAAAAAAATTAAGAATAAAAAGGCAAGAGTATCAATTAAAAAGATAGGGTAAAATACGGTAAATTAATGTTGAAAAATGACCATATAGTAAACGGGAAGCATTCACATAAGGCCAACTTGCCATAGAAGGGGATGTAGCAAGTAAACCCAGACATTTATTCATTGTACACGAAGAAAGTTAAAAAAGATGGGGATAGTGTAAGAGTGAAAGCAATATGACATTCAAAAATAAAGTTCAAAGTAAAAAGAATTAACTACTAAACAAATGTAAATAATTATCATGTTCGATTTTGAAGTAATGCAAAAATGTAAAAAATATGAGCACATGTAGCATCACTGCCTTCAAAAGCAATATTGTCAAAGGCAGAAAAAGGGAAACCAATATATACCAGAGTTTCTATCCCTATTACAACAATTTCATAAAAAGGAGCACACGAGAACCAACATTATGAATTTTTGACATAAAGACAGAAAAGTAGTTCAATTAGTAGTTTAGTACCTTCAATCAGCAACATATTACCCTTATCCTTCTTGTTGATAAGCATATCTATATTGACATACGTGGCTCCATTGCACACCTAACACCAACAATATCAAAAACACAATCACATCCCCAAAACACACAGCAGTCAGGGAGAAAGAACAGTGTGAATGATGCAAAGAGAGGCCATGTACCTCATCCAACGCATTGTCCAACAGCTCTGCGAAAGCTGCAAAGAAACATATATATAACAGTTTCAATAATCAGGACTATAGACAAAAGGTAGAGCAGTTTGGAAAAAAGATGGAACATGTGAATGCCAATCACATATGGGTAGAA
>SNQN01003150.1:7197-19075 GCA_008642245.1 Bassia scoparia
CCCGCCCCAATGTGCATCAAAACAATTTATGTGGATGTAGCGGCCCCATGTGCATCCCTACTTGGTAGGCTTGAGGCAAGAGATTACTACATCAAAACAATTGATAGACAAATGAAGATTTTTGAAGGAAATTTGGTGATTATGAGAGGAACACGAAATATATGAAACTTGTATGAATTACAAGAGTAGAATGGAAAGGCTAAGGAGTAAGGAGAACCAGAAAGTTGAAGTGAAGAGGTTATCAAAGAGCGTGACATCCATGAATGATTTGCTATGCAAATCATTATAGAGAAAAGTGGACTCAAGTACTTGAGAGGGGAAGATTAGTAGAAGTCAAGACCCACTATCATGGACTCAAGTACTTGAAGGAGATGTTCTAGGGAGTATTGGTATGTAGGATGCAAAATCATTTTTCATGCCACATCATGGATGTCAAGCAGTGCTAACTGCGAAGCTTGAGTAAACATACTTCCACCCAAGACATACTAGAAGTAGAACCAAAAAGTGGAGGAAGCATGCGAAATAGAAACACAACACTGAGAAAGAATTTGTGAGAAATTCAGAGTTTTAGAGTTGTAGTAGCTAGTTAGTTTAACTGAATTTTAATTAACGTATTAGAGAGCTTGCGAAACTCATTTAAAGGGTTTGTAAGTGAGGCTTGAAGCTTAAATACAAGAGTAAGATTGTGTTTGAGAAGAGTAACAAAGTTGTCCATATTTCCTTATGTTGTTACTAGCACTTTATGCACACGATGCGTGCGGTGGAGTGTAAAGGTGTCATTGGTATAATTTTGCAAATTAATTATGAGTCTTAATTGGTTGATAAAATGCATTAGCTCGACCTACATAAATGAATTAAAAATTATGAAATGTACCTCAATAAAATGAGAATATAATTATTATTTCAATCAAATGTTTAGCTACAAAGAAACAATATAAATTTGAGTTGATAATAAATTGATGAAAAAATGCTTTAATTAGTATGTTCATATCAATTTATTTTTAGGCATAAATTTCTCCTTTAACGTAGTAATTGATTCAAGCTTTCCTTATTATACCTAATTATAAATTAAGAAGTCATTGAAAACATTTTATATAAATAATGTTTTGTTTTTGTGAAGTAAAGGTAAGAAAAGTATTTTCCAAGAAGGAACATCATTGCTCCTCCGTTTGCTTATATAATAGAGATTAGGTTGCTTTGTTGTACTTTGTCTGTTGTTGTGGCTACGTTCTATTCTGTTTTTTCTACCCTTAATCCTAACATTTACCATTCCATTCGATTATTTTTTTTTTTCAATTTATGTTAAGTGGCATATAAAAATAATGTAAATAAACAAAACTTATACTGAAACTGTTGCTCAACTTCATGCTAGTTTGGATACACAAGTCTACTTTTGAAATTGGAGTTTTTGTAACCAAAGACCTACCAAGTTAATACAGAAAATGATTAATGTGAGTATGTGACAATTGGCTACCTTCACACACACACACACACACACATATATATATTCCCATTTTAATTATATATTTTAATTATATTCTACTTAATATTGTATATGTGTAAATATAGTATGTATATCTCTAGTATCCTCTATTTTAGCTTGGTGAGCCTATTTAGGGTTTTATGTATTTTGTATATATAGTCACCTTAATGATATACAAAACTCACAGATTCTATTTCCTTCATGGTATCAGCCTCTTTAATGATCCTCTCTCTCTAACCCTAGCACCTCTCCGTCGACTGCCCATTCACCGTAGCCACACTACCTTCCTTCTTCCTTCTCTTCGATGGCCAAATCATCTAAGTTTCATTCCGCTCTCACTATTTATAATGTCAAATCTCTTGTTCCGGTTACCTTGGATAATGAACAAGCGATGTACCATTCTTGGGCAACTCTATTTACCAACCATGCTAGGGTTCATGATCTTTATGATCATCTTGTTCCACCAACGRAGGAGGCCGCTTTAGCCGCCTATGATAAGGCCAAAGCTGCTGACGTGACTCTTTGGAGACGCCTCGATGCTGTCGTACTCCAATGGATCTATATCACCATCTCTAAGGACATCCTTCTTTCTATCCTTCGTCGTAATGACACAGCTGAGGGTGCGTGGAAACGTCTTGAGTCTTTATTTCAAGACAACAAAGTCGCTCGTACTACCCATCTCGACGCCGAATTCTCTACTTTGGAGTTTGAGGCTATCTCCTCTATTGATGATTTTTGCAACCATCTACAATCTCTGGCGGATAGGTTGAGTGACGTGGATGCTCCAGTGTCCAATAGTCGTTTGGTTTTGCGGCTTACTACGGCCTTGCCCGATGCCTATGCCGGTGCAGTGGATTATATCCAAATGCAAAATCAAGACCCTTTGCCCCCTTTTGAAAGTTGTCGATCAAAACTCCGATTGGCTGAGCGAACTATCAAGGCTAGGAGGGATCGTGAAGACAGTGGTTCGGGACTTACTTATGATGGTGTGGCATTGGTTGCTTCTAATATTGTCACTTCTAGTGACTCCTCTGCTTCCAAGAAGCGTTCATATAACAACAACAAACAAAGGGGTAATTATCATAACAAAGGAAAGAAAAAGGGCCACCAAAATTCTCATGGGCCCAACTCCAATGGGCCTTACTCCTCGCCCAGTCAGCAACACACGTGGATGCCATGTCAGTCACCTAGTTAACAACCGGATCCCACGCCACAGTGGCAGCCACAGGGTCCCACGCCAAAGTGGCAGCAGATGTGGCAACCCGGTTGGGGAGGATGGGCCGTCCCTCCTTGTCCTTTTCCTTCTTCTTCTTGGCAGGCTAGGCCCAATGCAGGGGCCCAACGTTCCTCTTCTTCTGGGCCAAGTGTTCTTGGGCCTAGACCACAGGCCTTTACTGATGCTGCCCCTAGTTACATGCCTACTGATATTGAAGTGGCTATGCAAGCTCTTTCCTTTTCTCAGGATGATGGGAACTACTATATGGACACCGGTGCTACGTCTCACATGACGGCAGATGCATGTATTCTCTCTTCGTATTTTAATTCAAGCAATAAACATCATAACATTGTTGTTGGTAGTGGTCATTTAATTCCAATTATTGGTCACGGTCGTACTACATTGCCTCCCCCTTATCCGCCTTTTACCCTTGATAATGTCTTACATGCTCCCAAACTCATGAAAAATCTAGTCTCTGTTCGTAAATTTACCACAGACAATATGGTTTCTATATCTTTTGAGCCTTTTGGTTTTTCTGTTAATGACTTACAGACGGGGATCAGCCTAATGAGATGTGATAGCACAGGAGACCTATATCCACTCTTTACCACAACACAAGCCATTTCCTCCCACAATCAATCAGCTTTTACTGCTTTGTCTCCAAATATTTGGCATAATCGTTTAGGTCACCCCGGCGATAAAGTACTCCAGTCTCTTTGTAATGAAAATTTAATTGATTGTAATAAGGCTTGTAAAACTTTTTGTTCTTCTTGTCCGCTTGGGAAACATTCCAAACTTCCTTTTTACAATTCTGTTTCATCCACTTTTCTTCCTTTTGATATTATTCATAGTGATCTTTGGTCCTCTCCTGTTGTTAGTACTTCTGGCCATTGTTATTATGTTCTATTTCTTGATGACTATAGCAAATATTTATGGACATTTCCGATTGCGAAGAAATCTCAAGTCAAACACCTTTTTCTCGYTTTCCATGCTTTAGTCAARACGCAATTTGAACGTAATATTAARACTTTTCAATGTGATAATGGTACGGAAWATGTAAATGGGACTTTAAAGGATTTTTTCGCMRCCAACGRCATGMTATTTCGTCTCTCATGCCCTCATACTTCTCCTCAAAATGGCAAAGCYGAAAGACAYATTAAATCGATCAATAATATCATCCGCACCCTTCTTGCTCATGCATCTATGCCCCTCTCCTTTTGGCATCATGCTCTCRCTATGGCAACATATCTCCTAAATATTCTACCCACTAAGGTCTTGAATTACCAATCACCCGCTCAAATCCTATATCAACGTGATCCGGATTATTCCTGTTTGCGTGTTTTTGGTTGCTTATGTTTCCCATTATTCCCCTCTTCTACTATTCATAAATTACAAGAAAGGTCAACTCCTTGTTCTTATTTAGGTCCGGCTCTTAATCATCGTGGGTCTAAGTGTTATGACATGTCTAGTGGTAAAATCATAATTAGTCGTCATGTTCGTTTTGTAGAAAACGAGTTTCCATTCTCCAAACTCCACAAAATGCAAAGTACGGATTCTGATATCATGGGTGATGACAATCTCAATCCCCAATTTCTTCATCTTTTATCCCAACAACCTGTTCCAACTGCACAAAACACGGCCCATACTGTTCACCCCACAAAAACAGTAGCAAATGCAGACCCATCGCAATTGCCTTCCCTTTCTTGCAGCCCAAACACGTCCAGGCCCAACTTTATTTCCTCCTCTCCCTCTGGGCCGCAATCTCTTATGCATCCCTCGGCCCAAAATTCCAACCCTCCAATATTATTTCCCCCTCCTCTGGCCCACTGCACCACGGACCTAGCATTCCTTCCCCCACGGACCCAACTTCACTTTCCCCTCCACGGCCCAATGCACCTGTCCAGCGGCCCACTACACCTCCTCGCATGGCCACTCGTGCCTCTCATGGCATTGTTAAACCCAATCCTAAAAATGCTTCCAATTATCACACTTCCACTACCAATATTTCCCCCCTACCCAAAAATCCTGTAAGTGCGATTCGTGATCCTAATTGGAAGACTGCTACATTAGATGAGTTTAATGCTTTGATTGAGAATAAGGCTTGGGAATTAGTGCCTCGGCCACCTAATGTGAATGTGATTCGATCTATGTGGATTTTTCGTCATAAATATCATGCTGACGGTTCTTTTGAGCGATACAAAGCTCGTCTTGTAGGTAAAGGAAATATTTAACAGCAAGGTGTTGATTGTGATGAGACCTTCAGTCCGGTAGTTAAACCGACTACTATTAGAGCCGTCCGAAGCATTGCTCTCTCTAAATCTTGGCCTATCCATCAGATGGATGTCAAGAATGCTTTCTTACATGGTCATCTTAAAGAAACAGTTTATATGCATCAACCCATGGGTTTTCGCAGCAGCCAATTTCCTGATTATGTTTGTCTACTTAAGAAATCGTTGTATGGTTTAAAATAGGCTCCTCGGGCTTGGTACCAACGATTTGCCGATTTTGTGGGTTCTGTTGGGTTTTCTCACAATAAGTCTGATCACTCTTTGTTCAATTACAGGAAGGGTTCTGATATTGCTTATATTCTGTTATATGTGGATGACATTATTCTTACAGCTTCTTCTGACCGCCTTCGTCAGCATATTATGGCTCTTTTGTCTTCTGAATTTGCTATGAAGGATCTTGGTCCTCTCAGTTTCATCTTGGGTATTGTTGTCATGCGCACCACTGACGGTCTTTTCTTATCTCAAACACAGTATGCTAAGAAAATTATTGATCGTGCCGGCATGTCTAACTGCAGTTCCTGCTCTACTCCTGTTGACACTAAATCTAAACTGAGTGCCACAGCAGATACTCCGTATGATGATCCGACTAAATATCGTAGTCTTGCAGGTTCCCTTCAGTATCTCACCTTTACTCGGTCTGATATTTCGTATGTTGTCCAACATGTGTGCCTTCATATGTATGCCCCCACTAATGAGCATATGAGTGCTCTAAAGCGTATCATACGCTATCTTCAAGGTACCTTAACTCATGGTTTGCAATTGTACAGCTCTTTTGTTACTCGTCTTATTTCTTATACAGATGCAGATTAGGGTGGTTGTCCTGACACCCGTCGTTTTACCTCTGGGTACTGTGTTTTTCTTGGGGATAATTTGGTTTCTTGGTCTTCAAAACGCCAACCAACTCTATCTCGCAGTAGTGCCGAAGTAGAGTATAGAGGGGTTGCTAATGTTGTCTCTGATTCCTGCTGGATTCGGAATCTCCTACTAGAGCTGCATTGTCCTATTCAAAAGGCAACCCTAGTTTATTGTGATAATGTGAGTGCGATATACTTATCCGGCAACCCAATTCAGCATCAGCGCACTAAACACATTGAGATGGATATTCATTTCGTTCGTGAGAAAGTGGCTCGTGGTGAAGTACGAGTCCTCCATGTTCCGTCCCGTTATCAGATTGCCGATATTTTCACTAAAGGGCTTCCGCGCGTATTATTCAACGATTTTCGGGACAGTCTCTGCATACGAGAACCTCCCGCTTCGACTGCGGGGGTGTGATAGAATAAATTAAAATATATTCCTATTTTAATTATATATTTTAATTATATTCTACTTAATATTGTATATGTGTAAATATAGAATGTATACCTCCAATATCCTCTAGTTTAGCTTGATGAGCCTATTTAGGGCTTTATGTATTTTGTCTATATAGTCACCTTAATGATATACAAAACTCACGGATTCTATATATATATATATATATATATATATATATATATATATATATATATATATATATATGATGCGTAATATATGAAAATAAATAATGTATAAATTATTATTTTTTATGTAATGTTGACCGATGAATTCAATATTTATGGAACGCTTGTCAAACCAATATTCACTACAAGAAATATGGTTGTTTATTATTGACTTTTTGGCCACAATTTTCATTATTACTCCCTCCGTAACGCAATAAAATTAACAATTGAATTTTCACGCATTTTGAGAAAAAAATTTAACATAATAAATGATCAAATTAATCAAAATAATTTTAAAATTATAAACTTATCATTCTATTCATTACCGTGTTAAAATTATTTAGATTAATTTGCTCTTTTACATTGTTAAATCTCTTCTTAAAAATACGTGAAAATTTAATTGTTGCTTATTGCGTTACGGAGGGAGTATATCATTGCCTAAAATTGCTAAAAAAAACAAATCTCAAACTTCTTACTGTTTTCACTTGAAAAAATATAAATTAAAACAAATTTAACCCATATATCCCATCTTTCGTCTCCCTCAACTTTGTTTACCTAATTTACATGCTAGATTTTCGACTTCTTGAATTTATTTTAGGGAAATTCCCATTGGTAGTGTTGTGGTTTCATAGATTCTCAATGGTATTGTTATGTTTTTTTTAATCTTAAATATAATCATCAAGTTTGTCAGGTTTCTTAACCGTCATTATATTGCTGCTTAGGCCGTTAATTGCGTTGTTTTGTTGTTAATTCTGAGTTAGTGCCCTAACCCTGGTTTAGYATTTTCCCTCCATTATGATATTTAATGACTCTTCGACTTCTTCTTCTACTTACTGCAGTTGTGATCAATACCATCCTTCGTACTTTGATTCTCGAAAAATTGCGTCTCCTTGTCTTCTCTGGTTCACTTCATCTCTTCATCTTCGATTTTTTTCTCTGATTTGTCAATTTGGGCGATTTTGAAAGGTAGGTTCTTATGTTAATGCTTTATCATTTTTATGGCAAATTTTTTTGAATTTGAATTGCATGTGATGTTTGTTGTTAATTTCCATTGCAATTCATGAGATTCTTATGTTTTGCGATTTTTTCTATCAAAGTTGGCATTTTTATTTAGTTGTTGTCGTTGTTTGTTGTTTCGTATTTGTGGTTTAATTAGTTGTTGAAATCGATTGTGTTGTTCCTTGTATTTGTGATCATGGTTGTTGTTGTTCAAGTTCATGCACTGTTGTTGTTCAAGCCTATTGTGTTCATGAAACCCTAAATTTTTGAAAATTGATTGTGCAATTAGAATTTCTAGTGTTTTACAGTAATTGAAGTGTTTGAATTTGTATGTTTTGTTTTGTTTTGTTGGATTGTGTAGGTCAATTAAAATGGGAGATGATGTTGTTTTGCGATTTGAATACCTTGGTTTCACTACTGATGTGATGATAAATGACATAGACAAGGCTAGCTTGTTAGATATTGTTAATGACTACCTAGATAATGCTAAGAAAGAGAAGAAGAAGGTTCCTAGGTTACCTGGTTTTACATATCTTCACAAGATGAAGSATGTTGAGCTTTCAACTGATATACACTTGCTCCAAATTATTCAAAACCTTAGTGGACACAAAGTGATTAATGTTTGGGTTATCAATTTGTGTTATGCTACACTTGTGTTTGAAGCTGCTATGAGTTTAAGAGGGTCCCCAACACTTCTATGAAACTTTTGAAACCACCTCTTCTTCTAAACATTCAGAGGGTACCCAAACAACTGTTGAACCTCAGGTTGATAGGGGAACTTTGGTGGTGTGCTCTTATCTGCTGTTGCACTTGATGGCAACAAAGAGATGTTCCCCTTAACTTGGGGAATTGTGTCATCTGAGGATGATGAATCATGGAGATTCTTCATTTGGCATCTCAAAAACACCCTCACAAAGACTTCAAGAGGGAATAACTGGTGTATAATTAGTGACAGGCACAAGGTATGGCTTTGGTTTTAATGTGTTATTTGAATTGTTATTTAATTCCATGTTTCCTATATGGTGTATAATGTGTTATGTTTGTTGTATGTTTGTTTATGTGCAGTCAATAAACAAAGCATTTAACCACATATGGCCAGATGTAGATAGAAGGTACTGTGCAAAGCACTTAAGTGCCAACTGGAAGAGGAAATTTGGTGGGCACATGCTCTATCAGATGTTTTGGTTAGCTGCTGGTGCAACTTCAGCTTACTTTTCAAGAAAGCAATGACAAATCTACAAAAGATACAACCTGATGCTTTGGTTTGGTTAGCAGACATTGGTAAACAATCCTTGTGGTCTAAGCATAAGTTTGACCCCAGCATAAAGTGTGATGTAAACAAGACAAATATTGTTGAATCCTTTAACTCTACACTTGGGATAGACAGATGTAGGCCTGTGATGACTTTGTTGGAAKGTAATACTATATTGTTCACATGTTCTTGCAAAATTTTGTGTCCTAATTTAATAATGAAATTAGAAAAATAATGAGTTAATATGTTATACTGCAGGTATTAGAAGGGTAACTATGGTTAGGATGGCAACTAGAAGGGAAAACTGTGAGAAATGGGAAAGGAAAGACCTTTGCCCTAACATAGTCAAAAGAGTACAGGTGTTGTGTACTCAATCAAGAACATGCATGGCATTTCCTTTAGGAGGAGGTGAATATAAGGTCCACGATGGTAAGGTTGTTCTTCCAGTGAGTTTGAACAAACATACTTGTGTCTGCAACCTTTGGCAACTTACTGGGATCCCTTGCAAACATGGGATGAAAGCCATATTAATGGTTGGCTTAGATCCTCACAGGTTTGTCCATGAGTGGTACACTGTCAAAAGATACAAACAAGTCTATGGCATTCCAATCAAACCCATCCCAAACATGGATCAGTGGCCTGAGACAGAAATGCCACTGATTCAACCACCTGTGTTCAAGAGGGGAGTGGGAAGGCCAACTAGGCAGAGAAGAAGGGCAGAGGAAGAACAGAGGAAAGGAAAAAGGAGTAAGACTTTGAAGTGTGGAATTTGTGGAACATTTGGACACAACAGGAGGAATTGCAAGGGTGGAGACACAGCCAAGCAGACCAAGGAGGCTGGAAAAGGAGCAGGTACTAAGGGAAAAGGCAAAGATGCTAAGGGAAAAGGTCAAGCAATTGAAACAACCAACAAGAGGAAGTCAAACAACCCTGGACCACAGAACAAGAAGAAAAAGACATGAGACTTGGAATTACTACTATTTTTAGACTTAGTATTAGGAGACTCAGTATTAAGAGTATTTTATGTTAAATTTTGCATTTGCAAATTATATGACAAGTCTTTTGTGTTAGCTTTTGCATTTGCAAATGATAAGACAACAGTATTTTATGTTAAATTTTGCATTTGCAAATTATATGTTGTCCAATTATATGTCCCATTATATGTTGAAATTGAATGAAGCACTAGTTATAACAACTGGAATAATGAAATAATGAAATACTGAAATATTATTCCATCAGAAATAGCAAATGAAAGTTAGGGTAAAAGAATAACAAATAATTACAAATCCCTACACAACTGGAAAATCATAAACAAATGAAGCAAATGAAGGGCGTAATTGGAAGATGAAGGGCTGGAAAGTTAGGGTAAATGATAACAAGCAGCAGCAATTTAAATAACATTAACCAAGTATAAACCATGGTTAAGCAATTAAAACATACTTAACAGCCAAAACATCAAGTTTAATGACGGAGGAGAAACCTGACAAATTTGATCATCATATTTGGGATTAAAAAAACATAACACTACCGTTGAGAATCTGTGAAACCACAACACTACCAATGGGAATTTCCATTTATTTTATGAACATTTTTTCTTTAAATTCTACATAATTTTGTTTAAGAACTATTGTTCGATGAAATATCTTTATTTTAGAGAGAAGCTTTCTCTGGATCTGTAAAATGCAAAAGTGGAGTAGATGAGAGAAATGGTCTATGCAGCAAACTGTTGCATAGATTGATGCAACAGAGGGGCATTTTGGTCTTTTTCGGGTGTGTCCCACGTGACAGTTTGCTGTCAATTTTTGACATGACAAAATCACACTAAGATTGGTGAAAATGAACCAAGGATATGCTAAAATGAATCTAGAATATGACAAAATCACACTATTGTTTTTGCAAATCACAAGGATATGCTTAAATGAATCAAAGATATGATAAAATCACACTAAGATAGGTGAAAGTGAACCAAGGATATGTTAAAATGAATCGAGAATATGACAAAATCACACTATGATTTGTTTTAAATAAAAAAATATTTGAACAGTGCCCGTGCAGCAAACGTGCAGCAGTCTGCTGCACATATCATGACTCGAGTAGATGACAAAGTCTATAACTCTATATCAATAAAAACTAGGGGGTCCCCTCAAAGGAAAAAAAAATTGTGGTTTAATTTTTTTCATTTACTTTCACAAAGTCTCGTGGTTTCTAGGGATTTTTTTCTCATTTACTTTCACAAAGTCTCGTGGTTTCTCACTTGTGTTTAAATTTATTTTTTTCTCACTCATACCCCTCAATTAAAAATTGTGCATTATAAAGGAAAAGGCTAAATGTAGTCTAAAGACTGACTATAAGAAGCTAAAAAGTGAAAATAATATGCAATAATTGATCATTTATTACATCGACTATGGTATTATTTTGTATTGAACTAGATTAGCCCCAAATTAAAGAAAACGATACAATTTACAACCAAATAATGTACTCTGTAAGTTTCGTACACAATATTCAAATTTCAAAATAAAATCGTTTAATAAGGTATTTGTTATTTTACAACTTATAACCGCTTAATGTTGAACAATAAGCAAATCGTAGCAATATGAATATTTTTCGAGAAAAAAACTTGATATTGAATGTATTACTGAAATACCCAGATCAAATGATCTAAATATTCAAATCATTCATATATTCATCGAAATCGAAATTCAAATCATTCTATAATTTCAAATCAAGTGCTTGATTTAAAAATAAATTTTGAATTATCCGAATTAAAACATAATGCTTACTAATAAAAGTATTCAAAATTAGAGTTACACCTAGTGATGGCAATGGACCGGATCCGGGCAGGGTCCTCTAGGATCCAAACCCGGATCCGTTTTTTAGGGTAGGAGCCAGATCCTACCCGGATCCATCAGGGTCCTAATTTTTAGGACCCGGATCCAGATCCGTCTGGATCCTACGGATCTGGGTCCTAAATGGATCCTTTCTTAATTTTTTATTTCAAATGAAAAATAACAAATATTGAACCAAATTTCGATTAAAAATCCTAAAACAACATATATCTTCCTAACATCTCCTATTATTCATGAGTTTACAAGCAATCATACATGATTAAATATTTAAGTCATTTAACGTACGAGAAAAACAAAATTTCAAAGACAAATATACTTT
>SNQN01003150.1:31747-47120 GCA_008642245.1 Bassia scoparia
AAATACTTTCCGCCTATTATTGGTCTCTCGACATATGATTTCAAACTCAACTTTAATTCGACTTGTGCAGGTGGGTGTAGTGTATGGATTTCATCACAACTTCCGGATTCAAATCAATTTTCGAAATGTCGTACTTTTCCTTATTGGCTATTCAATTCGGGGAGACATTTTTGGATGTCTACAACGGGAAACACAATAAAGAAACCAAAATGATCTATTGAAAAATTCCCAAGAAACTTTCTTATAAATTATAAAGATCCTAGAAGAAGGTCTATATCTTCTAATGAACTATTTGTGATAAAAGGGAATACACTAACACTTAAAAGTAGTTTCATGAGAGAACTTGGATCATCTAGCCGAATTGGTAAAAAGATACGAGGGACAATTAGAAAAACCTTCAACAATAATAATATTTCGAATACAAGTTATGATTGAAGGAAAATCTTACGAACCACTTATAGATACATGATCTAGGTATAACCATATTAGAATGGAATTAGCATGCTCCATAAAAAAGGCAAAATGGAATCAACGAATTTAACCTATAGTATACACTAATTACTTTGTTAATAGCCATATTGATAGCTCGTCGTCAAGGCTACCAAAGAAAATTATCCTATCTCGATCTTACTAGCTAAGTAGTAGAGCAAGAAGGGCCAAACCCACAGGAATTATGTTTACCACCGGTCTTTGATCTATCCTAAAAGCTAAGCAAATCAATAGCCAAAGGGATTGTCACGATCACAATTAACTAAAATTGGGATAAACACAAGACTTAAAGCACTAGAGTTTGAGTTTCACCACACAAAACACACATGCAACAACCGTAAACAAGCAATGAGGCAACGAATAAGAATCAGCCGACAAGGGGAGACTTTCTAAGGTCCTAACCACAAAGCTAGTTAGGAGAACCTCAATTGCAATCTAAGACCTATTCTCATGGCTTGGTTACAAGTTCGGTTTAAGCACAAAAGTCACGAAAGCTAGTAACATCCCTAGAATACAACCCCTATTCTCATGGTTCCTTAATCTAAGTTGCTAGGAGGAGTTCACCTAAGAGTTCAACTCTCGCTCCTTCGTCTAAGGTCCCTCGAAAACCACCATGGTAGCTAAACATGGTAATTAGCAATTTCACCTCCTAAACCACACAAGTCATGGCCAATACAAACAAAAACCTCAAGCATGCATGGAAGTCACATGGTGAATTGAGGGTTTTACCTAACCCTAGCAAGGAAACTACTCACACATGCTTAAAAACATAATAACAACCATAACAAACATGTTAAACATCAAGATCTTCAATTACAAGGCAATCAAAGCAATTCACAAACCAACCCTAGAAAATGCAATTAAGAAAATACTTAACCAAAATGAAATTAAAGAAGTACAAGAGATGGAGAAATGTTACTACTGCTTGAATATAAGTTTTGGTGCAAGAATTCTAAGTTACAAGCTTCCAAGTGCCAAAATACCATGGTAGATGATAATGAATAGTAGCTATTACAATGTGAAAGTAAAAATGTAAAAACAAGAGAGAGAAAATATACTTAAAGTCTAAATTCCAAAATAATAAAAGGCTTGATGAAAGAGAGTGCAAGGGGAGTGGTCATATGCCTCCTAAGGTGGGCAAACACAGCCAAACAACAAGGGCCCCRCCAAAAAAAAGAAAAGAAAAGAAACAAAAGAAGAAAATGGAAAAACACATCAGACAGGCGCTGTCGCCTGGGTTGTGGGAAGTAGCACCCGCTACTAGGCCTAAGCAAAACAGGGGACAAAGTAGGAAGGAGTAGCGGCTGCAGGATGAGGCGCTACTAGGTGCTATTGAGGCATAGCGCCCGCTACTAGGCGCTACAAGCTATAGGGGCTAACCTGGGCAAAAAGGACAAGGTAGCACTCAGTAGCTCCTGCTACTAACTACTAGGGCATGAGTGAAGCGTTACTCTCTAAAAAGTGGTCAAAATGATCGATCAAAGCTCGTGGGCTCAAGTACATGCTAACTGAGGCCTCAAATGACTCCTAAGCACGTCTGAGATGGGTCCGAACTGCATCCGAACATCTTCAAGTTGCGGAAAATCAACGAGTACTTGAAAATCACACCAAAAAGAAAAGAAAAAGTGGCGAACACGCTAAAAAGTTGTCCTTAGAAGGTTAGAAGTAGAAATCGAGGACACAAACTCAAATCAAAGTGAAAAAGACTCAAAACGRCGAAAATAAATAATAAAAAGACTCAAAAAAACCGGATTTAAAATCCGCACATTACATAATAAAATGGAATTAGCATGATCCAATTGGCTACCTCATCATATAACATTACTCGGAGAGTGGGTTAATAAAGTTCAATTGGGAGCACCACTTYTGCCCCATACACAAACATGAAAGGTATTTCTCCAATGGAGCTCTTAATGGTGGAGCAAATCGGCCAAAGGACACTATATAATTCATCTGCCCAAAGGCCATTGGCATGATCCAACTTTTTCTTGATCCCAGAAGTGATTGTTTTATTAAATGCTTCAACTTCCCATTGGCTTGGGGGTGAGCAATTGAGGCGAAGTGACATGCGATTCCATGATCCTTTAACCACTTTTATCAAGGCTGAACGTTTGAATTGAGGCCCATTATAAAAAACAATGGACCGAGGCACACCAAAGCGAGTGATGATATTTTTTCAAATAAATCCATGTACATCAGATGATGTGATGCCCCATATGGGCTCWACTTCTACTCATTTGGTGAAATAATCCACAGTAATAAGAACATACTTTCGCTGGCCTGAAGCTTCTRGGAATGGACCCAAGATGTCCATGCCCCCACTTAGCAAATGGGGGAGGAGAGAACGCCGGACATAAATCATTCGGAGGCCTACGGGGTATGTTGGCATGGACTTCACATTTCACACATTTCTTCACCATATCATGTGCATCCTTCTGAATCGTTGGCTAAAAGTAATCGGTCCTCAAAGCCTTTTCTGGTGTCACACACTTCAACAAAGGGCGATTAAACAATTTTTTATACAACAAACAATTTCAGAAGACAAACAATGTGTCTTGTGATTGTTACTGATAAAAATATACGTTTGACTTTGAYGACTAATAGAATGATAAAGAAACCATGAACCTGAATAGTAACTTCAACGAGAGACAATCAGCAAGGATAAGAGACTAGCGATAGCGATACTTGGCGCTTCTCAAATAATTYAGTCCAGTGATTAAACATAAGCTCTAGAAAGGATTATGGGAGAAGTGGCCCACTTGGAAATAACCCAACAGGAAAAGGCCCATGAAGCATCAAGCGACAAAGGAGACTTGGAGGGAAAGCATAGGGATTCAAATATTCAAGAAAGAGCGCCAAGAAACCGTCAAAGGAGTAACCGTTGACAACCACCCATGATCTCTACCATTGAGGCCTATAAATAGATGAAGTCGAAGTAGAAGAAAGGACAAACAAACACACAATCAAACAAGCATCTATCTTTCTTAGCATTTAGCTTTCCTTAGCCACACTTGGCTTAGTAGCCAAGTATAGTTTAGCGTAACATAGTTGATCCTATAATGGATCAGTAGCATGTTCGTTGTTATCCCAATTGTGTAAACATGGAGGTAATCATCCTTCCTTGTGCTACAGTTGTAGTCTGATTCTATCCCTACTTTAATGGATGGCTTTCATTTCTCTTCATCTTTGTTTGTTTTAAGCTTTAGTTTTATTCCACAACAAATTTATTTACTTACATTCACATTYTMTTGATTTCTTCTATGACCTTAGGAGCCTTTTTTTTAYGTTAGCGAGGTTATCTATATAATYAGTAACCAGAGAGGTAGCCTTCTACYGAACCAAAAATAACAWTSGGCAGWTGACTTCACATATTTAGTCCTTTGYGRGTTTTGYAGTAAATTTARCTAACCTAGTAATCAACAATCTCATTAATACAACTATTACTTCAATCAATGAAATTCGACTCTTCCAAGTTGTCTATACTCTTTGAGTGCTTGACCTCCCAAAATATTGTTTGAGGGGTATTCCCCATTGCAGAGCTTGGCAACTTGGAGAATGCATCACTTTAGGTTGTTTTCTGAACGCAGAACTTGGAGAAGCATGAAGCTTTCTAGGTCCTTAACTTCAGCTTTCACCATTTCTAAATACATTGTCATATTTGAATCTCTGGGCTCGTGTTGACCATTAACCTGACTAACGATCAGTTGAGAGTTTAATATAGCTTCGATTCGGCATGTCCCTGTTGTCTTGCACATTTTGACACATGCGATCAATGCCTCATATTCGGCTTCATTGTTAGTCGCCTCAAAGTTAAACTTCATTGCATATTTAAATATATCTCCCTCAGGAGATCGAAACCGAATTCCTRCCCCACACCCCTCTTGTGTGGCTGAATAATCAACAAATAACTTCCAAGCAGCTTGAATTCCTTCCAATTGTGGAGGTCTTATTAATTCAACAATAAAATCGGCCAAGGCTTACCCCTTGATCACTTTCCTTGGCTCATAGGCAATGTCAAAACCATTCAACCATATTTCCCACTTAAGCATTCTCCCATATGCTTCCAGGCGAGTGAGACAAGCGAGTGAGATAATCCTTGATTGATTGGTCAATGTAAACTACGATTCGATGGGTAGCAAAATATGGGCGCAACTTCTGGCTAGCTTTTAAGAGTGCTAACCAAAACTTCTAAGGTGTTGGATACCTGATCTCAACACTTTGTGATGAAACACAATTCTATAGAGTTTTTAAGCATATTTAGGTGCATATTTAGAGCATTTTAGTCTGTTTGGTTGTATTATAGGCATTCTTTGCATGAATTATCCGCTTTGTGCTCTATTATGCTTCGACTGTGGTTTTCTTAATGTTTCAGGTGGTTTTACAACTATTTGGAAGCTTTCGAAGMAAGATCGTATGAATTGGATAATAATAGAAGGAGATTTGATATTCATGGGCGTTGCACATCAAATTTAGGATTATGTGAAGTAATTTTAGCATTTATGAGAGTCATGGCACAGCCTACTGCAGTGAATTTGAGTTAAAATTGAAGAAACGCCATTGTTTGCTAAAGTTCAGTTTGACCAATGCTCACTATTTTGGTTATATGCCAGGATATACTTATTGAATTGATGCGTTTCAAGTTGTATTGGAAACTAGATTCAAATAGCTTTGTAACGGTAGTTTACACACCCCATTTAAATGTAGAAAACGCAAGATACAACTATCAAAGTGGACCCATCGGTCCAAGCGCAAAACCAGTGCCCAGTGGTTCTTGCTACCGCTGCCTGCTGCCATTCTCTGCTTCGATATGTGGTTATCCGCTGTCCTATGGTTGTGCCCCCCTATGCAAAGATGTCCCTTGATATTTCTTATTTTGTACTCTCCTATTTTCCGAAAACATTATTTCTATTCTATTTTAGATGAAAAATATAAACAGGAAAATTATTAGAAGAAGAGGGGAAGATATATTAGAACATCCAAAAATTAGAACAACACACTTTTTCTCTCTCCTTCAAGCTGGTTTTTCTTTTGGGTTTTCATTGTTCTTTCTTCAACATTCAAGCAATCTCCATTAGTAATTCAAGTATTGTTTCTTCATCTCTATTTCTTAGTTTTATCATTGTTATTTTTTATTATGTCTTCTTTTATGATTGCTTTAGTTTATTTGATTATGTGTCGAGTGTTTTCCCAAATTCTTAGGATTAGAATGAACTACACTAATTGATTAATTTGCAATGGAATTCCCAATTCCCCAACCTGATTATGTTCAATTCATTCAATTTAGAGTTGGTTTTTTTTTTTATCATTTTTGATAAAAATAATATTGGATGAATGTTGATTAGGTTTGCAACGAAAGTTGACTCTTAATTAAATTTAGAACTCTGAATTGAGATGAAGGAAATAATCACGAAATTAGATGATGAATATTGTTAGGATTTTAGGATGCTATGCTTAAAGTCCTTAAATTGCTTGAATCCATGAAAATAGGTAGGATTTCTTTGTTAAGGAASCTATTGATTGATCGAAAGAAATCACTGGTATTTTTGGGGCGCTTCCATCCTATGAATTGTTGATTAATTGATCAAGGGAAAAGGGAATTCCTTGTTGAATAAATTCATGTTAGTGGGAATTCATAAACCTAGAATTACTTTTAATTCTTGACATATCCAATTAGTTTCAAATTGCTTTAGTTGTTTAGTTTACATCAATCTCCTCTTATTTTCATTACTTGCTTAATTAGCTCTAATTGAAGTCAATACAACCATTTTGAACTAGTTAGTCTCTTGGTATTCGACCCTTACTTGCGTGACTACATAGTTAGGAGGAATAGTTAGGTTATTTTTGTTAGGTGCGCGACACGCCCTTCAAAATTTTGGTGCCGTTGACGGGGACTAACATTGTTTAAATTAGTTTTCTATTGATTTATTTTTGCTTAGCTTTTAATTTAGCTAATTTGCTTTAGCTATATTCCTTTGTTATTTGATCTTTTGTTTCTCGCTTTTCTTGTTGCATGTGAACTCGATGAACAGGTCAACAAAATTTGATTCCTATAGACCTTGAAATCGAAGCTACTACGCGTAGGCAAGGAGGTAGAAGGAGAAGGAGAAGGAGAAGAAATCAGATTACACAGGAAACAATGGTCGAGGAACATGCTAAATTCCTTTTGGGAGTATGGTGTACCAGACAATTCAATTGGTACAGTATCTAGCATTGTTCGAGCATCTATTGTTGTGTCAAATTTCAAACTCAAGCCTCAATTTATCCAGTTCATCTCCAATGATTCATTTGTGGGGCTAGCCAATGAATGCCCTGTTAGCCATATTACCACTTTCTTGGAAAAATGGGATATTGTGAAAATCAACAATGTGAGTGAAGATGCCATTCGACTAGACCTGACAATTTCACCCTACTCCGATGGATATCCGATCCATCCGATCCGTTTTCGTGGATGAAAATTCGAAAAATCTCGGATTTTAATCGGGTGAAAGATGGGTCGGGTGACGGGTCGGGTCGAATACAGGTGTAAGAACATCCATCCGTCATCCGACCCATCCACCCGATCCATCCATCCATCCGCTTATTTATACATCAAAAATATATATTTCATTAAAATTTCCTACTTTTCTTTTCTTTTACCCATTTATTCCTACCGACCTAACACATTAAATAATAGGTTTCTCGTTATACGTTTCTTGAAACTGCTTTATTATTCTGAAATTAGAGCTTAAATCCTTAAAGAACAGTGAAAAATTGTCCAATTAAAAAAATGCGAAATCCGTTAAAAATCCGATCCACCCGATCCATCCATGAATGATGGATGGATCGGATGTGGATGATGGATGATTCGGGTGATGGATGGGTCGGGTGGAGGCCGGATGGTTCGTGGATGGAGGCGGATTGAGCTCCACCCGACCCATCTCCGATCCATTGCCAGGTCTACATTCGAGTACGCCCTTTTCCTTTCTCTCTTCGAGATAGAGCAAGGGAGTGGTTGAGAGATGAAGGCATTGGAACTTTTAAAACTTGGGATAAACTTGCTAAGGCATTCTTAGTGAAGTTTTTGGGGCAAGAAAAGACTGCAAAGTTAAGATATGAGCTAGAAAACCTTTCAATAATCTAATGATGAGTCATTGTATGAAGCATAGAGAAGGTTTCTACGCTTGCAAAGGCAATGCCCTCATCACGGGATTCCCGAATGGATGTTGTTACAAACTTTCTACAATGGTTTGACACATGAATTTCGTATCTACATTGAAGTTRCTTCAGGTGGTTCTCTTATGACTAAGAATCCAACCGAGGCAAGGGAGTTTCTTGAAAAGATGGGGCGGCCAATGACAACTATCATCTAAGTTGCCGAAATAGTTCAAAGAAGGGAGGTAAATATAATGTTGATGCATTGACCTCATTGGCTAGTACTGTACATGCACTTTCTCACAAGTTTGATCAATTTCAACTCGGAACCTCTATGGCGGTCACATGTCAAATGTGTGGAGTACAAGGTCATGCTGCTAATCAATGTCAAGTCAACAGTGATGGGATGTCTATTGAGCAAGCTAATGCTCTTTATAATTCTAATTCAAGGCGGCCATTTGATCCTTATACTAACATATATCGTAAGGGGTGGAAGCATAATCTTGCATTCTCATACAAGAATACTCAAGCACAACTCAATTCGCCTCCACCTCGCAACAATTTCAATCCACCTCCTAGTTTCCAATCTAGACCACCAGTTGATCAGCCGCTCCAAAATGTCAATCCAAAACCTCTTCCAATCCAACTAAAGGGCAATATAGAGGTTATGATGGAGAGTTTCCTCAGTCAACAAACAAAACGTGATGAGAAAATTGAAAAACTCTTCCAAGAAAAGAAGGCTCAACAGAAACTCTTGGATAGTCAAGTAAGTCAACTTTTTCAACAAGTAGGTCAATCTTCAAGGCCTTTAGGACAATTCCCAGGAAATATCGAGTAACCACCAAAAGGTCAAATCAATGCTGTGACTTTGTGTCACGCTCCGACTTTAACCGTTTTATAAAGTTGATTTAGCCTTAATCTAGTAGCGAAAATCCTAGATTAATAGTTGGAGCGGGACATGTCGCGTTTCTCCATTGAGAAACACAAGGCGCAAAAATAACATAAAACTATTGAGATTAATAAAACATAAGTCTTGTGATAAATAGATAAATAGTCGTGATACAAGTCATAGTAATTCTAAAAGCTAAAAATCGAGTTTAGTACAACCATTAGCTAAGTAGAGTTTACTTTATTGAATTGAAACGCAATCTAACTTGTTCATCCTCACTAATAATCCATCCCGTTGCCCTCTTCGGTACTCAAAACAAAAGGGAACATCGTGAGCCGAGGCTCAGTAACATACTGCCCTAACAACGCAAATTCATTTCAAAATGTTTCATTTGAAAATAGAAAGGGAGCTTTAGAATTGAGTAAAACCTTTTTCAAATCATTTCATAAAAGTGTTACATTAAAATCAAACGAATGTTAAACATAAGTACCAACATTAGAATTTTAACATTATCATAAATCATCTTATAACAATTCCCATTATCATTTACATCCATTCATATTTAGGTAGCTGGCGTGCCATCATCATTATTTTACATAAACAGGGCATACCCACAAATGGGCAGCGAAACAGGGCATACCCACGAGGGGCAGCGAAACAGGGTATACCCACGAGGGGTAGAGAAAATAGGGCATACCCACGAATGGGCAGCGAAACATATCATTACAATGCCAGAATCTCGTATTTCACTTTTCTTTATCATGTTTCGTTTCTTTTAATCATTAANTTCAAAGAAGGGAGGTAAATATAATGTTGATGCATTGACCTCATTGGCTAGTACTGTACATGCACTTTCTCACAAGTTTGATCAATTTCAACTCGGAACCTCTATGGCGGTCACATGTCAAATGTGTGGAGTACAAGGTCATGCTGCTAATCAATGTCAAGTCAACAGTGATGGGATGTCTATTGAGCAAGCTAATGCTCTTTATAATTCTAATTCAAGGCGGCCATTTGATCCTTATACTAACATATATCGTAAGGGGTGGAAGCATAATCTTGCATTCTCATACAAGAATACTCAAGCACAACTCAATTCGCCTCCACCTCGCAACAATTTCAATCCACCTCCTAGTTTCCAATCTAGACCACCAGTTGATCAGCCGCTCCAAAATGTCAATCCAAAACCTCTTCCAATCCAACTAAAGGGCAATATAGAGGTTATGATGGAGAGTTTCCTCAGTCAACAAACAAAACGTGATGAGAAAATTGAAAAACTCTTCCAAGAAAAGAAGGCTCAACAGAAACTCTTGGATAGTCAAGTAAGTCAACTTTTTCAACAAGTAGGTCAATCTTCAAGGCCTTTAGGACAATTCCCAGGAAATATCGAGTAACCACCAAAAGGTCAAATCAATGCTGTGACTTTGTGTCACGCTCCGACTTTAACCGTTTTATAAAGTTGATTTAGCCTTAATCTAGTAGCGAAAATCCTAGATTAATAGTTGGAGCGGGACATGTCGCGTTTCTCCATTGAGAAACACAAGGCGCAAAAATAACATAAAACTATTGAGATTAATAAAACATAAGTCTTGTGATAAATAGATAAATAGTCGTGATACAAGTCATAGTAATTCTAAAAGCTAAAAATCGAGTTTAGTACAACCATTAGCTAAGTAGAGTTTACTTTATTGAATTGAAACGCAATCTAACTTGTTCATCCTCACTAATAATCCATCCCGTTGCCCTCTTCGGTACTCAAAACAAAAGGGAACATCGTGAGCCGAGGCTCAGTAACATACTGCCCTAACAACGCAAATTCATTTCAAAATGTTTCATTTGAAAATAGAAAGGGAGCTTTAGAATTGAGTAAAACCTTTTTCAAATCATTTCATAAAAGTGTTACATTAAAATCAAACGAATGTTAAACATAAGTACCAACATTAGAATTTTAACATTATCATAAATCATCTTATAACAATTCCCATTATCATTTACATCCATTCATATTTAGGTAGCTGGCGTGCCATCATCATTATTTTACATAAACAGGGCATACCCACAAATGGGCAGCGAAACAGGGCATACCCACGAGGGGCAGCGAAACAGGGTATACCCACGAGGGGTAGAGAAAATAGGGCATACCCACGAATGGGCAGCGAAACATATCATTACAATGCCAGAATCTCGTATTTCACTTTTCTTTATCATGTTTCGTTTCTTTTAATCATTAAGCGTCGCGTGAACTTGTCATCGTCTCGTCATCATAAAACTTGGATCATAAAGCTTCGTCAAAACAATCGTTCTTTCATAAAACCACCATTGAAATCAATAGTATAGCCATCGTTCTTCAAATCAAATCATAATTGAATCTCACAATCCAATCGAGCATAATAACATTTAWATAAACCATTTCCATATTGATAAATAAATTTCATAAACACATTTATAAAAGGGGGATCGTGGGTGCTAGCAATAGATGTTACAAATCGTGATACGTTCTTAAATCAATTTCATAAGGTGTCAGCAATATATGTTACCTCAATTCGACGTTACCAACTTAGTTCCTTTTTTTTGATGAATCGTTCTTCCCGAGCTCCGAGGATCGCTTTTTTTTTATTTTAAAATATTATAACATTAATAACTTGATTAATAAATAATATAACTCATAATATTAGCATACCCTTTTATAATATAAAATAAAATCCTTTGAAAACTCCTTTTTCATACTTATAAGAAAGATTTATAAACTTGTAAATAATATTAGTGATAACAATATATATTTATATTAGTATCAAAATTAATAATACTAGTTGCAAAATAAAAATAGTAGTATCAAATTAATAATGGTAATACTAAAATAATAACAATAACAATAATAACAATAATAATAATCATAACAATTTAAAAAGGGAATAAGGGTGCTCCTGTTCATATGAACAAGATGAACAACACACAAGGCCCCACAGAAGCCCACTTCAGTTGCTACCCCCAGAAGCCCACCTCAAAGCCCACCTCAGTTGTCAACCACTCTTCATCTCCTACGCCTCAATACTGCCATCACTCTATCAACCCTAACAGCTTCACATTTCCCTTCTCTCACCTCCAGACTTCTTCGTTTCCCTTCTCTCACATTCATTGTTTTTGCTACTCTTCTCCCTCTTCCGTGGTTTTCCCCAGCTAAATACTAGCTACCCTTCTCTCTTTTTTTAGGTTTCATTCAGTATTTTCGCGTTGTTTGTTGGAATTTTAGGTTTGATTAAGGTTTTTGATTAGTCNTGTTTCTAGGAATCGCTCAAAACATCGTAACAGCCACCAGCAGCAAGAACAGGCAACTTTGCCCTTTTTCTCTCTTTTTTTCTTTTTGAGTTGTTTGCAGTATCAAATTTGCTTTAGCCGAAATTATGAGTTAGGTTTGTTTTGGTTTCTGATTTTGATGGTATCCTGTTTGGATTTAATTGAATTCTTATGATTGGGGTTTGCTTAATCACGAGCTTTGAGTATCGGTTAAGCAGCCAGGTAAACAGTACGACGACCATTTAAAAAGGTAAGTTCTTGCTTCTGAAATTTCTTTTAAACTTTCATTTTTGTTTCTTTTAGATTTTTATTTAGCTTTATTGTGAGATTCAACCAATAGTTTTCCTCTTCTTTATCATAGTTCTACTTCATTAATGTATATTTTATTCTATCATTTGAGTTGTAATTTGTTGTTTTTAATTGATTGATCGTGTGAATTTTGCATTGAGCTTTGTTGTGATGTGGCTTTTGTTTGTTCGTTTTAGTTGTTGAATCCTTGAATTTTACTGTGATTTGAATTCTTTGTTGAATTTCCTCATATTCATAACTATTGCAAAATTTAAAAAGATTAATTTATTTATGTGGAAATAAAATCAGCTGTCATCTTAAATTAGCTAACACAGTTGAATTTATCTGTTGAATTTTGGAATTTGACTGTAATTTAAATTTTTGATAAATAATTATGGAAATAATTTAATTAATAGCTAACCCATTTGAATGTTTGATGAATTTTTGTGTGGAATTTATGATTTGTTTGTTTATGAATTTTTGGTAATAAAATCAGATGCCAGTTTTGTGGATTACGATTGCTTCATGTTTCTCAGTTGCTGCCCAAGTTCTCTCTTCTGCTCGATTTTCGGCGAAAATAGGTACTACCCAAGGTGGAGATGGAGTCGGAGCTACTTTCCTTTATGCGAATTTTGGATTTGTCGAGGATGTAGATGAGATCCAAGGTAATTTGCTTTTCTTTGTTTCGTTTTTGTTCTTTCTTTGTTTTCCAATTTAGGGTTCAGTCTTTTGGGAGTGATAGCTTTTAGTTTTGAGCTCAGTGTTTGTTTTGCGAGCAGCGTAAATGCAACAGTTAAGATCTAACGAGGTTAGTTTTCTTTGNGAGGTATAATGCATAGGGATATCAAGAGGTCAAATCTTATGGTAAACAATGAAGGGGCTTTGAAATATGAGAGTTACCATGGTTCGAAATAATTCTTAGTCATTGAAGTGTGATTTGAAATAAGCCTTGTACACAACTGTTGGTATTGATTAAGAGTTGTCAAACGTGTTATCTTGGTTCATTTGTGTGCTTCCCTCTTAAGTACTAAATAACTTAGTATTGTATGTAATTGGTCATTCTAACTGTAGATCGACTTCCATGAAACATACCGTCCGGGGCACCGCGCTTCGCGTGCGGTGCAACGACTAGTAATGAAAAATAATAACAGAAATAATAATAATAACAATAACAATAACAATGATAATGATAGTAATAAATAATAATAGTAATAAGGATAATAAGTAAATAAGGGAATGAAAGAATACGATTACAATATAACGCTACTGTTTTATCAAATGGGTGAGGTGAAATAAAGAAGAACAGAGAAAGGAGGACTGATTGTAATTGTCGTGGGGGTGGTGGCAGCCGCGCAAGGCACGTCAGAGAAGAGGAGGGAAGGAGGCGGCGCTGCAGCGGCAACAACAACGCACCAGTAGAGCAACAGCAGCAGTTGCAAAGCAACTACAGCAGAACGCAACAGCAACAGCAGGGCAGCAGCAACTCAGCGGTAGCGCTGTTGCTGGTGGAGCGTCGGGGAAGTGGCCGAGGAGAGAGAGAGAAGAGGCAGGGGGGAGGTGCGGCGGCACAGAGCAACCAGCCGCAGTGGCAAGGCGGTATTGGGTAGAGGACAAAGGAAAAAGAAAAGGAAATTAAGAAAATCCGATTTTTTTGTGATTAAATTGAGATTGAGAGATTTAATTGAGATGTTTTTGTGATTAAACCAGAAGAATTAGAGCACTATTTATAGAGGAATTCGGGGATTAATTTAATCAAAATTCCATTGATGATTGGTTGAGTTGGGAGGTTAATTGAATGGATGAGAAAGCTTGTGATGGTGTTTGGGTTCTTGCCATAAAAGTGGAAGGAAGGAGATGAAGATGGTGATGATGGATGTTGGAGCAAGATGAGATTATAAGCATGCTGATTTCTTGAAGACATGAATACACCTTTTGTTGGAGAAGACGAATACTGCTTCCCCTTTTTCTTTTTCTTTTCTTTTTCCCTTTTTCTTTTTGAGAGTAAAAAATAATCATATTAGGCACAAGATATTTTAGGCTACATTTAAAAAAAAATTATAATTAGTGAAATAATTAGATACAAAAAAATGATTAGTCATAGATTATAGAAAATAATATTTAAAAATAATTTGGGCTCTAAAATAATAAAATTTGTAATTCTCGAAACAAAAAAATATAATTTGAACGCTAATTAAATCGGATTATTAATTAATTAAATTTTAAAAACACGGGGTGTTACATCCTTACCCCCTTAGAAAACGTTTCATCCTCGAAACTAAGACTCGGTAGAACTTTCATCAAAAGTAGAACACAAGGTTAGTTTAGAAAACATGTAAAACATTGACATAAAGCATATGCATTCATAATTGACTTTCATCCTTCTTCTTTAAAACAAGACGGATCTGAACAAGTCACAAAAAGATGTGGTTTTTACGAGAAAATACCAGTTATAATATCACGACTTTCCTCATCTTCACTCATTTGCATCATGAATACCCTTCCATTCTGGGGTGGGTTACGCGGAGGATAACGATTGAAGTTACCATTGCCGCCATTGCCTTGATTACGACCAGCTTGTCCATTTCCGTTGTCTTTGGATGGTTGGGGCGGGGCAATTCCTAACTTGGTGTTCCTTGCACCCACAACGATAGCAGTGCCCGGTACCAGTTCGGCAATCCCTTTCAATATGACCAACTTTCTCGCATTTAATTTGGTACATACTGGAGGCCTGTTGAAGCGTTGATTGTTTTCTCCGTAGTTCCCAACATTTGGTTTCTTATAGTAATCATTGCTCAAATTTCCTTTAAAATTTTCTCCTTTCCTCTTTGGATTTCCGAGTATCTCTTCTCAGAGTTTCATCATCCTTTCCACATTTATAGCCCGATCATATAATTCTTGGTACGAGTTGCTTAGATAAGAAGATAGGTGCTCGCGCATGTCAAGGTTCAATCCATCCTCAAAGCGATTCATCCTTTGCCTATTAGTGGCAACCATGTTTGGTACGAATCGAGAAGTTCGTTAAACTTCACAACACACTCCAAAACAGACACCTTCCTTTGCTTAAGATGCACGAACTCCGATTCCATCTGCAGTTGCAGGGATTGAGGGTAAAACTGATTTCTCATAGCCTGCTTCAGCTTTACCCAACTGAAATCGGGCTCACTTTGTATAGCCTTTGCACTCTTCCACCAAAGGTTTACTTGTCCTTTCAAATAAAAGACAGCAAAATTCACCTTGTGCTTATCTAGGCGTTGCATAACATCAAATAGCTTTTCCATATCA
>SNQN01003151.1:0-26207 GCA_008642245.1 Bassia scoparia
ATAAAATTATAAAAGTAACTAATTTAATAAAATAACTACGATAAGACAATTATAAGACTAATATTAGGGACTAAAAATATCATATATTATACACTTATTAGGCACCCTCARAAGTCCAATTAGGAGAAGGGTGGTGCAGACTTATGGGGGCAGAGTACATGGCAYTCGAAAACAGTAGGTTTAATTATTCAGAAAGAAAGAGAAAGTGAGATGATGACGACCTCAAGTTCGAATACACTAAGGATATGTTTCATATTTATAAAGATATGAAAGATAATTAAGGTGGAGATCGAGGATCATCTGCCCATGAAGACAGAGAAACTATATCGAGATAAGAGTAATTATTATTAGTTTCACCAAGATATAGGGCATATAACCAATCATTGCCACATCCTGATGAGGAACACAACAAGAAAAACAGGCGCGGGCGACCGACATTAGCGACCAAATTTCAGTCGCTAATGGGGTTTAGCGACCGAAAATCGATCGCTAACGTTGGTCGCCTTTCCCTTGTCGCTTAAAAATTTTAGAGACCGAAAATCGGTCGCTTGCTAATTAGCGACCGTCTGTTGACTGGAAAAATGGAGGGAAAAATAAATTAGCGACCGAATTTGCGGTCGCTAATAGCGACTGACATTTCAAATCGGTCGCTATTAGCGACCGAATATTCGGTCGCTAATTATTATTTTCCTCCATCTTTTGAGGGTTATATATTAATTTAGCGACCGATTTTCGGTCTCTAATAGGTATTAGCGACCAATTTTTCGGTCGCTAAATTTATACATAATGCCAAACAAGGTCACCGACCGACTAGTCGGTCAGTAAATTTCAATTCTAAAATTAAAAAAAGGAAAGGAAACCAGCTGGATTAAGCTGGTTTCTATTGTCACAATAATATGATAAAAGTGTTACAATAATATTTGATGATAATACGATAAAAGTGTTACAATATAATAATATTTGATGATAATATGATAAAAGTGTTACAATAATATTTGATGATTACAAAAAAAATCTAACAGTTTGAACTATAGAGTGGGGATTTATTTCTCCAATTCAATGCCTGAAGTAAGGCATACTTTAGGACAACGTTTCTGCCAACCAGATCCTGTTGTGTATTGCAGCGAACTCCTACAAGGATTACTTGAAAATAAATCATAATGCGAACAAATAAGGCTAATCACTCACAAGGGAAAAAAAACAAGTGCAAATGGAAAATAACAAAAACAAAGTTAATCAGTTAATCATATTCTTAGAATCCAACTTTGATAATAAATCACATTGTGCTTATCATAGAGTAAGATAATAAACAACATTCAATGCTACGAGGAAAACAGAAAATAGAAGAGTCAGTCCGGCATTGGTCAAATTTCCATAGGTCTGGTCATTCATTACAGGACAAACTCACACAATAAGCTTTTAAAGATCATATCAACAACAAACTCTTTGTTATAAACTTTGTCAAAAAATCAGCTTCAGTTGCAGCATCATATCATCTTGTGAAGTGAGGATGGATGATGAATATGAGCAGCAGCAAAGTTTGCTTCGAGTAAAATTTAGAGGCACCATTATCTACACTAGATGAAATCAAGTGACAAGATGCTGAGGTGGAACTAGCCTAAATCACTATTACTACATAGATCAGAAAYARGCATAGCTGAATGAAGTTAATAAATGAGTTCAAAATAGCCATTGACCTCTCCAACTTTGTGTACGAAGTATTCCATTCACAAGGGTCTCTACATTCAAATAGAGTGCATCTATCCACTTTACCACATACACGATTAGCTATGTTTCCAATTATATGAGGTAGTCCAAAACACCACCTGTCAACCAATAGTCTCAGAATTCCATCAAGGTAAGAAAGAAATTCTTACCTGATAATTGCTTTATGCAGAAAAAACTACTATGCATCTTTTGAATGACACTTAATTTCAATGGTTTCAAAACGATCTAGCAATCTGCAATCCAAGGCAAAGCAATTAGTAGAAACCAGTTTGCAYTTGATCCTACGGTCCTACCTGATCCAAAAGAAATGGAGCATTTGGTACCACATCCCAAAACCATGCAAAACTGCCTATTAGCAAGGGTGTTTGATAGTCTTCTAGCCCTTAGAAACGATAAATAAGAGACCATCACATTATAAATTACAATCCAATAATTAGCAATTAAGCAATGCTTCCAACATTATCACCTTTCAACCAYAGCTTAAGTTTCCCCCAAAGTCATAGTAGCAAGCTAAGGGATTCCACTACGTTGAATATATACTGATACAGAAAAGCTCTAACATACATATTGCTCCGGTCCTAATTATCATAAGATTGACATTGCCAACGACAACATAGTTTATACATTTACATTAATAATTAATGATTTAATCACTACTCAAGATATACACATCCAAAAATAAATAAACTAAACTTTTCCCCTCATTCCACTACGTTGAATACGACTATACGAGCAATGCAATTCCGAGGATAATACAACATCCATCGAAATATAACATATATACACTCACCTTGGCAATGTAAGCGATTTTGTAAACCCTGACCAACAGTTGGCCCAAGGACCAAATGATCGGCTTTCGCACTGCGTTTTTTAGGTTGATCAATTGTCTTTGAGAACTTATGCAACTCTAACACTGCCAAACAGAATCCACCAAAAGCAAAAAAAAAAACAAATCAGACTTATCTTCAAACTCACAATTTCTTCTAATACTGCGTACATATCAAACAAAATGAAGTAAATTTCAGGAAATCGAACTCGAACACACATTTCTAATTCATTATTAAACAAAATTAGTTTAACTGTAAGAATTTCGGAAATCAATCACAAACTGAAAACTTAAACCCTAAATCAAAAAAGCTAACAAATCAATTCAGATATGGATAATTTGTCAATATCAAAAAGAAAAACTCACCAATTTGAATCAAGAGTTGAAAGTACAAAGAAGGGAAAAAGGCAAACCTTTTGAGATCCCCAGGAAGAGTGTTAACATTTTCCTTTCTCTTCTTCCTCTCTTATTATCCTCAAATTCTTTCACTCGAACCAAGCAAAAGCAAAACCAAATTCAGATCAAAAATGCACTAATTCCCACCAATAAACTAGTATCAAAATCAAAACAAAAAAAACCCAAAACAAAAATCACCATAAACATGCAGTAGAGTCGGAAAAACAAAATTACGAAAGTTAAAAAGCCACTTTCAGAATTCAGACTTCACAATCTACAAAAAACATAACAAAGAAAAACAAAAAATCGGAAAACAAATTCACGAAGATTAAGGAACCCCTAAACCTAAAAACTTAGCGCATACAACTTATAAAACCAAAACCCAGAGAAAATGAATCAATTCTCTTACCACAACAAACCCATCAAAATAAACCACTTTCTAAAACCAAAAAAATCTGCAAACTCTAAAAAAAGACTGAAAAATCAATAACCCAAACGAACATAAAAAAAAGAAATCAGGAAGAACAAATCAAAACAACTCAATATTTTCGAAATATTATATAGATCATACAAGAAAATCAATATTAAAAGCTCTTGTGTGAGAAGCTCTTTGCGTGCGATTGAAACAAAAAATAATCGAAACAGAAAAAAAAGGCAGAAAAATCGAAACCACAAAGAATACCAAAATTTTTAATTACACCGAAACTTTCAGAACTTTTTTTTTTAAAAAAGAATTAAAACAATTGACCCCAAAAAACGAAGACAAATTATAGGTCAATTTTTTCACACCATGACATCGGTACCCCAATTTTTCTAATAACAATATTAAAATAAGTTAAAAGCATAGACAGATAACATTACACACATGCATCAAAGCTAATAGCATCACAAAAAAATTTAAGAGCGAGACAACGAAATCCAAAAACTGAGAGACCAGTCAATATTACACAAACATACATAACATGCCAAAGTGCAAGATTCTACCTGCACAGACACTTAACCAATAAAACAAGTATTACAACGACAATGACAATTTTTCACAGTAAACAATTTCTAAAAAAAACGAAAAAACATACTACCACACACTCAAACACTCCGAGAAGCTAGTCCCATATCTTAGACTACCAGCATTGACATTTTGCGATGTCTATCTAACGACAACCTCATCAACAACATAAACCGTCGCATATGAACTAGCACGAAACTTTATAGCCTCACACTCTTTGACACGAAGCTGTTTACGCCGTAAATATAGCACGTGAGCATGTCGTTCAGTTTGCGTTTGCGCGTCGCTTGAAGCGCAGGTGCGGAGCGGTGGTTAACGGTGCGTGCGTGGTGGTTTTGAAGGCGATGATAAAGGCAAAAACCCCCAAAAAACCAACAAGTATTGATGTCCGATTGTTGAATAGACCAAAAAAAGGAAGGTGCAAGGAGATAAGAGGGGTTATGCGTCGACTGGTGGAGATCTAAGATTAGATGAGGGAGATTGAGAGAGGCTGACGAGACTGAGAGGAGAGAGAGTGGCCGAGATGTGACAAGGGTTGAGGAGAGAAGTAGTGAGAGAGGAAGAGAGAAGTGTGGATACCGTAGAGGAGAGAGGAGAGAAAAAGAGCGGCGTGAGGAGAGTGAATAAAAGTTGAGTGAGAGAAAGTTGAATGAGTAAGTTGCTTAATTCGTTTAATTGGTTTAATTTTGAGTTTCTTGTTATTTTTTAAAAAAAAAAACAAGCGACTGAAGTAATTCGGTCGCTAAAATTTTTTAAAGCGAGGTAAAAAAAACTCAATACCTCAAAGTTTAATCCCTTTAGCGGACCGCATAATTACGATTTTAGCCCGACCGAAAGATCGTTCCTAATTTTTCGCGATCGATCAATCGTCGCTAACGGTCGCAAATAGCGACCGACTCAAATCGATCCCTAAAAGCCGTCGCCCCAAAGACAAATTTCTAGTTGTGGAAGTTAGATTCTCTAGTCATAGAGGGTAAGATTCCAACACATCTAATTAAGAGCCAAGTCAAGAAAAAGAATGAAGAAACTCAAAGGGCGATAGTCGATACAAATACTGAAGTTTGCAACATGATATCAGGAGGTCTACCCTCGAGAGGGTCCACTATTCGTGGGAGAAAAGATTATTTGAGAAATCTAAAGGTCTCTTAGGAGACATCCACCAAGAAAGTGGATGCTTTTCCTTAAATTCTCATTTATGAGAAGGATAGAGGATATGTTCGCTTGCCCCARGACGTTCCACGTATTGTGGAAATGAAAGTTGAAAACATGAAAGTTCGGAGGATTTTGATTGATACGGGAAGTTCCATTGATATTAACAGTTGGGATTGCCTCACCAAGTTAAAGTATAATTAAGATGATTTAGTAAAGGCTACCCATCCAATCGTTGTATTTGGTGGAGGGGTGATTCACCCTGTGGGGACTGTAACCCTACCTTAAAGGCTTGGCAACAAGGATGAATGTAGAAACTTGAGGGTCAAATTTCTTGTTGTCAACGGCCTTACAGCTTACAATATTATCATTGGATGGCTCACACTAAATATGGCTAAGGATGTGGTTGTAACACATCTAATGCTCCTAAAATTAATTTGTGATGAAAATAGGACTATTGGGTCCATACAAGGTGACTAACAATCCGATAGGGAGTGTTACTTAACGAATCTCAAGCCAGGCTAGGAAGAAGAGAAAAATGAGATAGACGATCAGTCGACGGCTGTGAAGAAAAGAAATATTGGTGAAGTAATGATGGTGCACAAAGTGCTATAAGAAGCAATGGTCGTTCATGGTCTCTTTCAAGTAGGCTCAAAACCGGAGCCAAAGAAAGCTCTAGAAGATTATATCCTTGYCCCTTCAAAAGTGAAAAGGACGATTACAGTAGGCCAWCCAGCCAATTCTCCACTAGGTCAGGAGATCAGAAAGTTGTTGTTTGCGTATCAATATGTTTTTGCATTCATCGTTGAGGAGATGCCAGGAATCGATCTGTTGATTGCCCAGCATGCTCTACAATATGATCCTCTAGTCAAACCAGTGAAAAAAAAGAAGAGAAGCTTAGCCCCAGTTCAAAGCAAGGTCGTGGATGAGGAAGTGAAAAAGTAAATGYAAGRCGGATTTATCCGAGAATGCTAATACCCCGAGTGGGTGGTGAACGTGGTCTTCGTCCCCACGCCCAATGAGACTTAGCAAATGTGTGTTGACTATARTGACCTAAACACGGCTTTCCCCAAAGATCTATTTCCTCTTCCAAAGATAGACAATCTTGTTAAAGCAACGAATGGTCATCAAGTCAAGAGTTTTGTTGATGCTTTCTCGGGATTCCATCAAATCCCGATGAAGTCGGAGGATCAAGATAAAACCACTTTTGTGACGGATAATGATTTATTTTTCTAAAAGGTAATTAATGTTGCTTAGCTTATGAAATGCCCCAGCCATGTTTCAATATCACTGAAGAATTCGAAATCAGAAACTGATTGACCACCTTTAAAATAGGAAAAATTGCATGGCTAATGGACGCGACTGTTATGTCTATGGCTGAAACTAAAGACCTCTCCACTGTCGCCTCCGCCAAAGGAGACATTGCTTGCGACTTTCTTCTACCCACTATGAGTTGRTCCTTTAAATTGATGTTTTGTTTTGATTGTCGTATTTGCATACGCAGTATTTTGACCATTTGAATAGCTATTGTTTTGAGATTATGTGAAGTTAGGTATTTAAAACTGATGTTGTGTTAGTAGAGGAATGAGGTGATGGTATTGGTGTGTTGTTTTGTTTAGGTTGATTCCAAATACGTTTGAGGAGGTAAGGTGCTCCGAAGGTGGGAAGTAACGCGTTCGTTTGATTGATGACCTAATTAGGTTGTTATTTCTTACTGGTTTCGTCTGATTGTTGTCACATTTGTTGGTAGATAGTAATTAAATGGTTCGTAGTGAGATTAAAATTTAGTTTTACGCTGTGACAATTGTAGCTCAGATAGTAAAATGCCTTTTAGATTATGAATTTCTCATTGTTGCCAAATATACCTCAAGTTGTAGAATGTATGATTAGAAGAAATCATGTTTGCTGATCAATGAGGCAGATGGCTTTAAATTTTGATTCTTTTGCTAGAGTGATACATAGCAATTGTGGTTCGGCAGAGCTGTAGCACTGAAAATGTGTCATCCCCAATGAGCTAATCCGTGATGACATCAACACCGCGTCTCGCGTTTTGTTTCGATTCAGAAAAGATGCTTTGAACTCAACAAAGTTGGAATAGTGAGTGTCGTACTCGAACTTGATGGCAAAGGGTCAAAGGCAATGGCAAAATATTTCTTTACGTTTCCTCAAAGGTTTTAAAGGTTTCAACAAGTTACACTGGCGATTCTCATGCTTTTTGATTTTCATCATGTCCGTCACATTTTTCCTGATCCGCCAGTATTTAATATTATTTCTGATTTTTCTATAATTTCTATGAATTTTGCAATGTTTGAATACGCAGAATACTCAGAAAATCATGAATAAATTAGAAATACTCCGGAAAGATAGTGGACTTCTTGAACATTCTAGAATCCTTGCTGGGAGAGCAAGGGTGTCTAGGTGCGTCGAATCAAGGGAAATCCGAATAAAATCGGAGGAAATCAAATATTTCGAGGTTTTGGAAAATATATACGAATCATTGAGCGTATATACGCAGATGATGAGCGTATATACGCAGATGATGAGCGTATATTACTATCAGAGCGATATACGCTCATTTGCTAGTATTTATCGCTCACAACCTCATCGCGAAATTGCCAAATTTCAGGAGTATTGCAGCGTATATACGCTGAGGTTGAGCGTATATATCCCATGACGTATATACGCTCATCCTCAGCGTATATACGCAGGGTTTTTTGCTTCGTTTTTTGCCTCGTGCCTATAAATACTCCTTGCCCTTGCGCGTCCGCGACGACTTCAGACCTTTACTTCACCACTTCACACTCCGAGACACACTCACAGACACAGTCACGAGACACATCTATTCTCTCTCTCAACACTCACACATTCGTATTCGATTCAAAGCATCGATTTCTCTTGTCGATCAACAAGCGAAAAAAAGGGTATTAATCTGAGATTACTCACCAAAAACCTCTCTTTCACTCTTTTTTAATTCTTTTGTCACTTTGATTTGACTAACCATTATTTTGAGTTTTTAATTCAATTTAAACAATGTAGAAACTCACCTTTTAATCGTTTCATGTAAATTTGTAGGTTTTTTCTTAATATTTTCATTGTTTCCTTGGTTTTTGGTTTCATTATTATACATATTGTTATGTCAATACTAACGCGTTTGTTTGTCTAATTAGCAATTCAATCGAAGGCGATTCTATTTGAGTTTTTATTCTAACAATTTGATTGTTGCAGTGACAAGGTGGTAGGAGGACACACATACATATTATTATGCTCACTAACCTTTGTTTTCATGTCTTGTTCATAATATTTTCTATCACACTTGTATATATGTTTAAAACAAGACCGGAATTTAATGCTTGTCACATTAAAGTCAGTAATCATGGACGACCGGTTTTCTAGGCACCTTATAACATTGACTACAATCAGTGATTCGCTTGTCCATTTGTAGAAGTCTTGGTTTGTACATATAGCAATTCACCTAGTAATTAGTGTGCTTTCAAGATCAATTCAATAGGCTCTTTGAATTCAATTGTTATATTTATGGACTACAATGAGACCCGAGTAGAGGCCGCTACATGCGGGCGAATTGGGTTACAGATCTGATTCGTACCATGTCCCCGAACCCACAACTTTGGTTACTGGACCTATTAATGGGCCACTAGTTGGCACCAATGTTTCGGGCGTCCGTGTAACATATAGGACACGGTAGCGATCCCTCAATTCGACAACACCCAACGCATTTACATGCGGATTCCATGGCTCAACTCCATGACACTGAAGTGAGTCACGCCCCCCTAGGCGGGGCGAAAAGCCTACAGCAGCGATTACTACATTTTGAACTAAATGATGTAGAGTCTTAAAGTAGTAAACTTATCTACCTATGCCCATGAAATCCAAATCTCTGAACCTTACATTTGATGAGCTTCCACTCTTCCTGTCAATGTAGGTAATGGAAGGTCTTCTTCCCTCAGACGGGTGCAGGTTTTAAATTGAGGTCATGGATTTATTATGTTCCTCATGTTCTTTCCTTTTGTTGAAATGTTTGTTGGTGGCTTGGTGTTGTTGTTTCTTTCACTTTAAACACTTCATTGTACAAAGAATACTTGGTATTTTAGCTACATTTTATGGTACTAGAATACTTGAGATTATTGAGTATTCATCATTCTTTTCTTTTTGGTTGCCAAATTAGATTATAAAGAAATGTGAGGTTATGTGATTTTGTTTGTAGTAGTGTGATTTACGGAACATAGCAAAAGGGGTTTGGGGGGCAACTCTGGATGGATTATTGAGTGTTTAATAACATGTCTTTTGTTTTATTCTATRCAGCAACGATAAAGTTATCATTATTGAGTGTTTATAATTATAAAGGTTATTTATTGTTTCCCATGATGAGCAACCCTGCAAGCCTGTATTTTGAAACAATTATAACATACCTCAACTTAGCTAACACTTTTGTAGCTTACAGGTTGACCTATAACGTAGGTGTAGGCGTGTGCTCTTATTGGGCCTTGTTCGACGTTGATTTCGTTTGTGGGCTTCAGCCACGGATCCCGCGCGTTAGTGCATTGGGGTAGTGTTGTCGAGTGGGGAATCGTCACCATGTCTATARAGGTTAATGACGGACGCTCAAAACATTGGTGCCAACATAATGACCTCKCTGTCTAATCCAGTAACCAAGTCGTGGGTTCYYAGACATGGTACGGAAAAAATCTTTGACCCACTTCGCCCGTATGTAGCGGCATCTACTCGATTTCATTGTAATTCCATTCGATCAAATCCATTGAATACACAACTTAACAATTATATCCTTAGGAAACGTTTTAGCCCTAAAAATATATTAAAAGAGTGAGTTACTATCATGCACATATCACTACCTAACCTAATTGTTGTGACCACTTCAAATTAATCAAATTAATAAGGTGTTTAAGATCCATTTGTCAATGATTAATTTGAATTTAATGTGATTCAACAATTTTCTGTCTTGTTTAAACAATCAAATAGAGTCACATGCATAAACAATAACAATAATATAGATGCGATGATGATCAATCAAGCATCATACCATCATGAGTATGTCTTTAATGCTACTATAAATAATGAACTTTGACAAAAATATCTTCCATTGGCTTGAGTGCTCATGTGATRTTATTGCCTATAATGGCATATATTACACTAGTATACAAATCACCAAATGACATATTCCTTGATTTAATGTTATCGAGTCAAACAACCTTTATTTCTCATTTTCTTTTCTTTGTCTTTCATTTTAATTTAGACAAAATGCCTAAGCTTACAAAGAATAATKTTAGTATTGAATGACTTAAGACCTAGAAGGGGTGTGAAGTCAACCAATCATACTGATTGCCCTTAGATTTAGAGATTTTGGCTATCCCTTTTACACCTTAACCCGTGCACTAAAATAGCTCAAGTGTTTATCTAGAAGATCTCTAGAGTGCCCTACTTACGAGAGCCTAGTCAATTGACGGTTTATGTAGCTAACCCATTGGATATAACGAGTTTGAAAGACATCTATCGAATGAGTATATGTGTTATTTTTTGAAGTCAAGAATACACTAGCACATGTATGATTAGACGAGTCGAAAGGATAATCGTCGGATGGGTAGATGAGTAATTGAAGTCAAAAATAGACTAGCACATATACGATTAGACGAGTCAAAATGGTGAATGACAAATCACTTCTGAGAAATTTTTGAAAAATTAGAATTCGACGAGAATAACCAACTTCCCAACGAATTAGCAAGGGGTAAATTTTCAGTGAATAATCTTTCATTCTTCTTGAAATACACAACTCCTGATTATACATGTTTATCTTGTCGAATCATGTTGGTRGAAACATAGGTTCGGCCTACTTAGGTGATCGAATCAAAGATTCGACCTGTGCATTCGGTCGAATAGGGAGTTGTGTATTTTGCCAAGGGGCAAATTTTCAACAATCATCTTTCAATTCTTTTTTGAAATACACATCTCCCGATTAGACGACTTCATTGTCGTCAAATAACTATGACGAGTCACTTTTTGTTTTTTAAATAAGCACGTCTAAAATCAGACAACTCTCCTTGTTGTCGAATCATGATTCGCCTGGTTCACTTCGACAAATCACTTTGTGTTTTTAAATACACACGTTTAAAGATCAGACGACTATCCTTGTCATCGAATCATGATTTGCCGGGTTCACTTCGACAAATCACTTTGTGTTTTAAAATAAACACGTCTAAAGATGAGACGTCTTTCCTTGTCGTCGAATCATGATTCGACAGGTTCACTTCGACGAATCACTTTGTGTTTTTTTAATAAACACGTCTAAAGATGAGGCGACTCTCATTGTCGTCGAATCACGATTCACCGGTTCACTTTGACGATTCACTTTGTGTTTTTAAATAAACACATCTAAAGATGAGGCGACTCTCCTTGTCGTCAAATCATGATTCGCCTGGTTCACTTCGACGGATTACTTTTTAAACAAAGGATTTTTAGACTTAGAAATTTATATCCCTTGATCATAAAAAGGCCTAGAAAAACATATGGTGCTCTAGTATAGGGGCCTAGAAGTTGCCTTAAGGAATAAGGACTTAGAAATTATATTTTGCCCTAGGTAATAGGGACTTATTAATTGCCCTATTCAAAAGACTTCTTGGTTGCTCTAACAAGGAGAGACTTACAATTGCCTTATCGGAAGGGGCTTCTTGGTTACTCTAACAAGGAGAGACTTACAAATTGCCCTATCGAAAGCACTTCTTGTGGGGAAATTATCTCAAGTTTTTTATAAGACTTGATAAACATTTGTGTCATTGACATGGAAAATATATTACAACAAATGTATTCATTGTCCCTATTTCTAATGAAATTGTGGAACATGCCCCCTCCAACTCTTGAGAATTTGGAGGGGGTAGTAGATTTTTCACAAGGCATGTAAAACATGGCTTGTTCTTTAGTTGTTGATGAAGAAGATAAGAGCATTGCCCCTAGTCAAATTAGGGGACTTGTGTAACATGATTCACTAGTCAAAAATGGTGTGATTCGTTGGGTTAATTTCAACGAACCTTTGTAAATAAAAATAAATGAAAAGAAATGGAGAGAGAAATAGTTGAGGGTAGATTGAGAAGATTGATGATGAAATGAATTAAAAAGAGTGAGTTGTGTTTGAAATTTTGAGAGATGCATCCAATTTTGAGTGAAAATCAGGAGTATAATTCCCGCTTGTGTAAAGGGGGGGGGGGGTCAATGATATTTTTACTAATGTTACTAGATTGAAATTTTGTTGTACTGTGATCTGTGTGCCTAATTTTTTTTGTTTCATCTACCATTGATTAATAAGATCCAACGGTATATGTTTTGTCCATTATAAGTATTTGAATTTGCTATATTTTTACTACTATTACACTAATATTATTGATATGATATGTTTACATGTATTGTTTTTGGTATATTCAATAACTTTATTCTATTAATCTAATACAAGAAACTAATATTACTATTCATACTAAATTATAAATATTCAACTTTGAACATTATTTTTTCATATATCTATTTATATATTGGCTTATGACTAATGATTTGGTCTAACACAAAATCAAAATGTTACTTAGTTGTTTATAAATTTATAATCAATTCTATTACATTGTTATTTAGTTTCATTGATTTAGGTAAGGCCAATGGGTAACTTACATTTACATTGATCATCTTATCTTATATACAAATTATTTATATTCACGTTAGATTAATTTTGATTGTAATTCATTTCATATATCGATCAAATGTTTCCTATAATTGTTTTATAAACTATAAATGGTTTGATTTAATACAATATAACAATCTTACTTAGTTTCTTATAAATTAAAATCAATACGTGTACAATGTTATTTAGTTTCATCAATCTAGATTAGGCTAATGACGATTTGTGCAAATGTTGATCATATCAACTTGTATAGTTATACTTATACTGGATTATATATAGTTATTCATCAACTTTTAGCATCATCCTTTGATGTATTAATCTACATCGTAATACTTATACGGAGTGTTCAAGATTTATGTATTAATAGTTTGATCAAATACGAATATATAAAAAAAATTGATCTAATACGAATATACAATTTCTATTGACTTTGATCATATCATCTTGTATGTATAATTTTACTTATATTGGACTATAATTATTCAATTGTTATCATCATCCTTTGATATATTGATCTATTAAATTTAAATTGATAGCTACACAATTGTCCGTTTAAACCGAAARCATATGGTTTGGATCAACATCAATTCACCCCAAAGCATTATGGTAAAACTACAAAACTGAATGCAACTGATCTGAACGAAAAAAAACCGTTTAACTAAAAATTYATAATAACAAAATGAACTATTTGAACTGAAATCATATGGGATTAATCGAAATCAACTGCAACTGAACCGAACTGCACTAAAAAGGCAAACCAACTGTGTTGGTTTGAAACTGTAACCCGTAAAGTTATAACTGAAACAATTCAAGCTAAGAGAAAAAACTGAAATCAACTAAAGTGAAATCAACTGAATTGTTTGGTTCGAACCATAATTGAACTGGTTAACTGAAGTCCCTCCTCTAGGTGGTTGTTCAGTTGGGGGTGGATTGGTGGGATGGACTGGGTTGGTGGCAGGGTTAATGGCCGAAGTGGTGGGGCTGGGTTGTGGCTAGGTTGGCTCTAGGGTGATGTAGGGGTGATTGGGGTGTTGGTTGGGATCTTTGTTGAGCCATGGTTAAGTTAAGCTTGTCACCTTGTGGAAAACAGAAACCTTGATGTCACAGAGTGGAATAAGCAAAACCTCGAGGCCACGGTGTGTAATTCGATAAACTTAGTTTCCACCGTGTGTATTTTGCAAAAGTTCGAGACCACCATATAGAGTTTCCCTAATTTTAATGGTGAATGCGCATAATTTTTCATTGATGTGCATTTTTTCATGAAAAATTGGTTTTTCCAAAATTTATGCACATTTATGTACAAAATTATACACATTCATGTATAAAATTATGCACATTTACCKTTCTAGTGAAATAAATCATGATCATCTATTCAAAATCAAGGATCAAGAATGTTTCTCGCACTTCCTCATTTTAAGGTTGTGTGTGTGTGTGTGTGTGTGTGTGTGTCTGTGTCAGTGTCTGTGTGTGAGAGAGATAAATTTCACATGATTTTAAATAACAAAAAACTAAATCTACTAATTTTAAGACTATTACGTTAAATAAACATACTATAACAAAAATATTTCAAGATTGTTTGTGAGCTTTTTAAGCTAAACATAGTTGTGTCTCAACTCGTGAAATTTCGAACCGGGTTCAAACAACTATGAGCAGACTTGACTCATTGACGAACCCATAGGATCATACAAGTACTTACTACTCATCATAAAAATATTATGGGAAATTATGCCAGGTAGCCCTAAATAGGGGTGTCAGTTTGGCCTAGGTTAACTGAACCAAAATAGCCTTAATTGAAAGTGACCCATAATCTGAAATTCAACTAAACTGTAAGTGACTTAGATTGTATTTAACCTGAAAAATAATAACTTGAACAGAACTGAAACCAAACAAAATTAGCTTGAAATGAAGTTGACGTGTAACTAAACCACAAATACTATAAACAAACTTGAACTGAACTGAATTGGTATCAACCCGTTACATAATTGAAACTGAATTTTTATCAATCCGTTACATAATGAAATCCGAACTAAAATCAWCCCAACTTATTTGAACCTTATTATCTAATTTTGTAATCACTTGCAATTCCAATTTTMCATAAATCTTAAATAWATAGTTTTAAAACAACATTAACCCCAAGCTAAAACATCAAACAACTTATCTAACTTGAATATTAAAACATCTTGTTAGATATAGAGTTTTATGCGTCTAATTTTCACAAGAATAAGTCGTAATACATAACCTACAAACTATCAAGTAAAGATGATACCTAATATATTAATAAATGACTCGAGCAACCCGAACACAAACTCGAACAACCCGATCACAAACTGTTCATGGGAGTTTACTCGAACAACTCGAACCATTTTAGAACCGAATTGATTTCGTCTCGACCGCTAATGTCATAAGACCAAACTGAACTACTCTCGAAAAAGAAATAACTGTTTGGCCCATCACCGAAATTGACCCGAATTGAACTAAATTGGACTGTTCGACTAAAACAACCCGTTGGAGCCTGAATCGAAATGAACTCAACATGTTTGGGTTAACCCAAAAATGTACCGACAACCTGTCACCCCTAGCCCTGAACTTAACGTATTTTTCCAAAATAGCCCCGAACTTTTCAACATTTCTCTAGTAGCCCTGGACTTTTAAAAATGAATTTTATTGAGTTTTTTTAACGGATAGTTAATGGCTTGTTATCTACTTTCTCCCTCTCACTACATTCCCTTGTTTCATCATTCCATAGCTCTTTTCTCCTGTCACTTGTTCTTCTTCTACAATTCCTCTTTTCTTTCCCAAAAAAATCAAATTCAACAAKAAACCAAACTAAAATTCAATCAAAACTCTTCTTTCATATTCGTTTTTCTTCTTTTTTATGAGTGAATAAAGATTTTATTAGCACAAAAACTACACAATTTTACAACCAAATGAGCACAAAGTGAAACCAACTAGGTTTGCTTCACCAGCTCKAAACACACCTAATACAATGTGGCTAACCACTCCACATCTCTCCTAGTAATTCGCCTAGGAAAAACACTGCTAATCCTCAAAATAAGTTGATATCTAATGAAATTAACAATCTAAATACAATCAACATCACAATCATTCCTGAAAAACATTGTTCCTAAGAACCCAAATGCCATAAASTGTGGCTTGAACAGTCGCATAACACACATGAAGCTGAAATTTTGAGAGGTTCCTCCTTCCAAGCTGCTGAATACAAATCAACAAACAAGTGCTTGGAACCTTGACTTGCAACCAATCCGGAATAGCCTTCCAAATCAATGCACTAARAGGACAAGCAAAGAAAAGATGGTCATGAGACTCCAACCATTCTTACATAACATGCAAGAAACAAAGCCACAAAATCCAAATTTAGCAAGCCTATCCTTTGTCTTCAATCTGCCTTGTATTGCTAACCAAGTGATAAAGCGGTGCTTAGGAATGRTTAGCCTTTGCCAAACAATACGACACTAGGGAACCGGGTGCTCACAACCCTGTAGCTTGGTATAAATAGTTGAGACATAGTAGGTAGCCATCCCCATTATATTATTCTGCAAGCCAAAACTGAAGAAAAAGATTCTTGACCTCACATATCTTTTTCCTGTACAAACTGCAATCGTTGGGAGGATTATACCCCCACTAATCCCTGCTCTTCAMATACACTAAATGGATCCATTTCACCCACAAGTTCTCCTTTTTATGAGACAAAACCCAAACATGTCTACCTAAGTTTGCTTTGTTCTATAAACAAGACTCCTTGATGCCAAGACAACCAAACTTTTTAGGTTTACAGACACTATCCTAACCAATGTTACCAGGCTTATCTGAAAAAGCCTTGCCACTCCTTAAATAAGACTGACAGATTTTGACAATATCATGCAAAATATAGGTAGGAAGGATGAAAACATGTGCCCAATATAAGTGGATACTCATGAGAATTGAGTTGATGAGTTGCACTTTGCCAATGAAAGACAAAATCTTCGAGCTCCAAACTCTAATTCTTGCAGACATCTTGTCAATTAGAACATCACAATCCTTAGCATCAATTTTCTTCGAACAAATCGGAACACCTAAGTATTTAAAAGGAATTTGCCCTAGGGAAAAACCAGAGCTAACTTATACATCTTGAACATCCCTGTCATTCATGCCTATGCAAACTATCTCCGATTTATGAATATTCGCCTTGAGACCGGTAGCATCAYAAAAGACAAAAAAAGCATAAGAAAGGGAGCCTGTGTCCTCGAAGGCACGACAGAACATCGAAATGGGCCCTGGCTRTGATCCGATGCCTTCGAGGACCAAGCTCCTTTTCAATAGTGGGTGACAGGGAACTAGGGTTTCATCCRACATCAGAAGTTGAGGAGAACGAAGTCTATTATATAGAMTAGATTGATACTTCAACCTAGTAGAGGCCTTTTGTGTAAGACGAGCCCACACCAAAGCAAATCCTTACGGGCTAGGCCAAGAGAGGACAATARCTACTAGTGGGCTCCTATTCACACCAAGGGGGGTGTTACAATTATATCCTTGTATTAAAGGCCAAAATAAACAATTAATATCCGTCCAAAACTYGGTCCTAACCGATCGGTTCAAGTCCAAACCGATCGGTTAGTACATACACTGTRGCGACAGATTCATTAGTCCCTCTGTCGAAAGCCATATCTTGAGTTCTGGGCATCCAAAATAGGCATGTGACATATCGTTTTGAAGATATTTAAGTTTAGTTTCCATCCCAATTGGAATCGCATCAATCCGATGTGCCAAATGTGAGTTATGGRCAAAGAGTGGACATGTGTCAATATTGATGTTTTGCGACAATCGTATTCCTTCGTCACTTCAATCCAAGCTCCATGCTACTTCCTTAATGCACCGGAGTTCTCTCAAATGTCCCAAGATCATTCAAAAACATGAATAAAACTTGAAACTTATCAAAACACTAAACAAACGATATTAGTAGCAAATAGGGCCTTAAGAAGACCAAAACCATGCAAATCGACAAGAGAATGAACATGGGAAAAACATATATCTAATCAACACATCACTAGTGCGTGGTTGTCTTTCTTGTTTTCAATTGTTTTCTAGGTTGTGGTTGTTTGGTGGTGGTCGTGGCTATTTGGTTGTTGGTGGTGTTGGTGGGKGGTGTCACGGTGAATAGACGTGGTGGTTGGTGGTGTCGATGGATGGTGACGCGAGCTAGTGGTGGTRAGTGGTGGTTAGTGTGATTGTTAATGATGAAGGGTGTTGMTTATTTCTCRCCCTTAGAAGATTTATTATTTTGTCATTAGAAATTTTTTTCTAAGAGTACGTGTTCCCTTATTTTGTTGCGTTTTTCTGACATGGATGGAGTAAAATACTTTTGAAGGAAAATATTTTACGATCTACCAAATGAAGTTTTAGGGTCCGTTTGGTTGAGTATAAAACATTTTCAATGTAAAATGATTTTCGTGAAAAATAATTTTTCATAAAAAACAATTTTAATGGAAATACTTTTCCATTGTTTGGTTGCATGTAAAAAAAAAAGTGATGAAAAATAGTGAAAATGAAGGAGATGCATTGTTAGTGATGAAAAATAGTGAAAATGAAGGAAATACTTTTTCATTGTTAGTGTGGGAGGAGTCTACAAGAGATGGAAGGAAAATAGTAATTTTRCATCAATATTGTTTTTTTWYAAAAAAAKCCCACCTTAATGAAAAATAGTTTTATATTTCTTCGGATACCAAACAATGTAAAATTGAAAAAGGGACGAAAACACTTTTTACGAAAAATGTTTTACGCTCTAACAAACGGAGCCTTTGTGTAACAATATGAGAAAGGGAGGTGGGGAAGAAAAGGGTTCTTTCATTTATTAATTATCATCCCTTTCCTTTCCTCCCTCCGCAATAGAAGTAATTACAAAACAAGCAAAGATGCATCTCGACCTTGCACTTCTCGTCCTTTCTGTCCATTTCTCACTATCCAAAAATAGCGCTAAGAGGTAGGAATAAATGACAAACAGCAGCAAAAAATAAAATCCATAGAGTAGGCATACCATTACCAGATACAAAATTGTAATTACAAAGCAAACAAAGTTGCATCCTACAAATTCGTATATACAAAAAGAATAACCAGCYAAACTAATACAATCCCAATGAAGGTGAAATTAACCATGTCAAAACTATATTTTTCTACAACACAAGTTTCTATTCACTACCAAATGTAAAGAATAAGATACAACTTGGGGAGATAAAATCACTAGGTGAGAAAGATTGCTGTAAGAAACTATCAACCAATTTGGGGTCCAATTTTGACACCCAAAGAAGAAATGTACAAAATTTAATCACAGCGCCTTTCCAATTATATCTAATCAACATAACACACTGAGCAAATTGTAGCTTCATCCTTCATGACCATGTTTCATAGCATTATCGGCTACAATTTCCCAGCTTCCACTTCGACCCCAGCTAGAATGCCGGATATCTGCTCGAATAGGAGGAGTATGATAATCTGAACCCATATAAGAGTCACCACCCTCAGAGCTATTATGAAGTAAGTGACTTCCTCTACTGCGTATATCATCCTCAATGTCTTCAATATTATGGCGTTGTGAAATCTTTAGGAGATCTCCCCCAAGATCCAAGTCATCCAGTACCTTGCTACGTGGGTCACCTGAATCATCCACAGGTTCATTTTCAGGAGTGGTGCGCAGAGGTGGGGACCGCTGTACCTCTTCCTGGACAAAGGCTCGAAATTCATTTTGAGAGGGTTTGATCTTAATACAGAACACTTCAGCAAAGTTACTGAGAAAACCTCGATTGTAGACATTTAGCCGGGTGTCTGTTCTATAACGGAAATTTTCGTATGTTGTCTGATGGAATAAATAAAATTACATCAGATGACTAGAAGAAATAAACAAATCAAAGAAGTGCAAAATTTTATCACATAAAACTAATCAGACCATAGCTCCAGCCTCACAACTTTTTTACGTATTAATAATTAAGTAGCTAAACAATAAATACTAAAACAATACTATCAAGAAAAGTAGAAAACCAAAGATGATAATACTGTTCTCAGGAAACCAATACTAAGACAAACAATTCTATGTGCCCTATCATCCATCACATTCTTCATCACAGGGAGCGCAAAATATCGCCTAAGAGCTTTTTCTTCCCACACTCATTAGCTTCTCATGAAGTAGAAACTCATGAAACTCTCTAGTAAACCACTGCAATTCTGCATGTACTTCCTAGTCACCACTCACRACACTCATTCTCCAATTCATTCGAACCAAATATGCATATTCTATGAATAGAATGGATCAGTTCACTTCAACTTATTAGTACCTACCAACTAATTAGTACTTTTTAGAGCTTATCATAGCTTATGGATTCATACTTATCTAAATCTGTCTGATACAATAAACACATAAAATAATTACCAAAAAAAACTGAAGATAAATTGAAGAGAACAGACTAACATGCATATGTTGTTTTTTTCACTCATCTTTTTAAAAAGGCTTTTTAAGTTTCATTCAATTTTATGCACATCCATTTTATGGGAGGACTGCATTATATGGAATTCCATCTAATTCTTTATGGAAGGATTGCATTATTAGAGACTTCATAGTCTTTTTAATGCTCTTCACACATTTAAACATATAGCATGTATATAAAATTCATAWATCCAACACATGAAGTGTGATCAGGCTTGATTTTCCTTAACAAAAATAAAGAGGAATACACAGAAAAATATAGGGGGCAAGCATTAACAATAAATTATCACAAAAGAATATAACCATATAAAAAACCATGACAGCATGAAATTTCAGAAAAAATTACAGGGGAAAGATGAGATGTCATGACCAACCTGGTTTGTACCAATTAAGTACAAATGGAAGCCAGTGAGTCCACCAACAAACCACAAAGATATAAAACAATAAGCCATGAGAATTACTGATGCTGGTGAATCTCTCATAGCCTTCCAAACAGGATAGTGGTTGCGATTCATCAGAACCTTCATATAGAAGGCTGAAAATGCAAACACGTAGATGCACAGTAGAGTAGCTGAAGACACGAAAAGAAAGAAATAGCGATAGTTACGCTGCAGGGAAAATAAATCCAGTCAGAGTTAGTATGTCAATTCTGATCTAAAAAGCACAATATACAAAGTAGCATGGACGTAAAAGACATTACCAGGCCAATACACTGTCCAACCCAAGGGCAATGGTGGTCAAAACGCTCCACGCAATTGTTACATATTGAGCAATGAGAGCAACGTGGTGGGCGATAGAGCATGCATGTGTCACAATATTTTACCCTCACTGGAATTCCATTAACCATAACTTCTTTAGTCCGAGGAAACTGAAGACCTGGCGTTTGTCTTCCACCAGTCTCAACTACAGACGAGTCATAGCGAAACTCTTCCTCTGGTGGATGTGAATTACGTGGCACAATCCCTGGATCCCTCGTTGAAGTCCGCAATAACAGACCCAATACCTTGGACAAAAAAATAGACAAATACACCATAAGTCATAACATCATAATTTTTTTTGTTTTTTTTTTTTTTAAAGTAGGAATGGAAATAACAGTCCATCATTACATGGTAAAGAAAGGACTCGATTACACAAGATCTACAACACATTAAAGTGAATAAGAGAGTATACTACCCCATGATTAAATTTGTAAAACCAGATATGCTAGATTTGTGTAAGTATGACAGTTGTTTGATAGCAAGAAATCAAATTCACGTCTATCCTTTGACATACATAACATATATAAATATATAGACTTTGGGATTGAAAACTAAAAGGTCTTAAGTATCTTACATATATAGTAAAAACAACTGCAACCACCATGATTGTATATCCAGCGTTGTGTGAAGCAAATTGGGGAACATGACGCAGGTGCCATGCAACAAATATACAGAAGATTATAACTGGAACAGTGATCAACACTACGGAGACAAGTAATGATTTAGCATCTGGCCCCAATATCACTCGTCCACCAAAAAGAAATTTCTGCCAAGGTCAAAAGAAGTGACTTAAAAATTAGATTAGTATAGATAAACATACTAATTAAAATTTGAAGCAGAAATGAGGTCCAAAAGTATCATATTCCTCAAGCAGAGGAATTTAAAGATGCAAAACAAGCTATTAGGCAAACTCAATGATGTAATCCAACACAAGGTGCATCAAGGAGTATTTTGTTACTTTATCTTAAATGTCTTTGTAGCTGAAATACTGCTTTGCAGTCCCTGTGATTCAGCATAAAAGGGAAGAGTGAACAAATAGGGATCAAGGAGCAGCATTTATCATATTTTGTATCATAAAAGCAGAGTAATATTAAAATAGAAAACTCATCCATAYTTTAAAATGAAAATAATTATCTTTTGTATCCTAAAAGCAGAGAATGAAACTTTTTTTAAAAAAGGAAAAAAGATCTTTCAGTAAGAAAGAATTTATTCTGATGAGAATTTATTTCAAAGGAAATGTTCGAAGATAAAGGACAGAAATAGTAGACAAAACTACCACACTTCCGATTCCGATTCATCTTTGAGGCTGTTCTTGACAGAGACAGCTAAGATATGTACAACACATTTCATTCTATCCAGTGTATGTCATTCTTCGGGTTATTGCGTGTGATGTGTGCAAGCATCTTCGGGTTTTTTATGATCTAYTGTTTATAATTTTCACAAATACATAATTAGAGATATTAATCTTTAAAGTTTTATCTCGTCATACGTGTAAAGTACAATTGTTGCAATAATTTTGTTATAGAGGAGTATATAATTTCCCATGTCCAGACAGCAGAGTTCCATTCATACTCTCATTATTTAGTAAATTATTGAAATAGTACCAAATCAAAACACACCCAAGACACAAACACTTCAATCTAAGGTGAAAAAAATATATACACCAAAACTTGGAAGGGAAAAACATGAAAACAAATGGATAAACCAAAAAGAAACATACATAAAGCTCAACTCTCAACCTTCAAACACACAACCACAGCTGCCCAGCATTTCATAAAAAATCATAAACATCCAGTCCAAAAGGGTAGGACCACATTATTCAAGTCTGCAAGGCAAGCTGGCCGCAACATGTTATCAAAGCATTACAATATCTTTAATAATTTTCACATCTCTAAACCAATTTCAATTTTTTATCCGATTGCACAAGACTTGCAAGTCATATTATATAATTYCAAAAAATGATAAGCAAGAAAATCTCAGAATTCTTTAACAACCAAAAAGATTTTATGACAGGGTTGGATTAATTGAGGAAGAATAATACTCGGAATTTTTCAACAACCAAAAAGATATGACGATAGCGTTAGATTAACTGCGCAAGGAAGCACAACCCTCTCAGGCGGATTCCGAGATGACACTCTTCTTACATTCCTAAAAGAAAGACTATCAATAACTCAGTATATATGAAGCTTATACAAGCATAGGTACATTTACTGCTAAACAGTCCAGAGCAGATGAGAAAAGGAAGAATAGAAAGAGCTAGATATTGAGCAAACCCAAGAAACAGCCGTATTTCTCACATAGGCAGAAAAGGCATGGCCAGACATCAAAGGATGCTCTCCTCCAAATAGAAAGAGAATTCTCTTTTTCTCTCACAGGCACACATAATCGACTGCAACTTTAGCTAATCAATTCTCAAATTGTCCACCATAGCATTCATAAAAAATTATCAATACCCAGCAATGCGACCTCTAGGTCGTGATAAAAGAAGGATAATCTGAATCTTTAAATTGCACTTTGCACCCATTTAGCATTTCAGTCTTCACCTTAATTTGGGGTTGGGAACAAGATGCTCATATTCAACTCCAAAGTACAAATGATTATTAGCATTTCAGTGCATTTAAAGACTTTCAACAAGAGCAAACTCACAAGTCACAATAGAGTTCCTTCTATTCAAAAGAAATGCTCCACTATTGTAAGATGAAAATGACCTCCCTCTATCTCAAGATTCCCAACTACTTGTAAACATATGAGGATGGGAGAGGAATGTAAAAAAAAAGAAAAAACAAAAACAAAAACAAAGGATGTACCATATAGTGCAGAAAAAGCGCAACTAACCCGAGCTACTGTCATTAGCTGGGAATAGTGGGAGCAGAGGAAATAGGAGGAAGGACTAACATTCGTCGTTCCACTTCGGGTTATTGTGTTTTTCTTGGGTTGGGACACCTTTTCCCAACTTACATCTACGTAAAGCATGCGCCCATCACTCCAGCAATGGCACCACCCCTGACTAGGCGAATACTACTTTGACGACTTCTACCAAAAACTACCAACAGACTTAGCCTTTAATTAGCTCTTCAAACTTAGTCTATCAACTTGACTTGGTTCTTCAAGACCTGCGTCCCCCAACCCCCCAGGGGGGCTTACCGTGGACTAGCGAGTGGTGAAGCAGAGGGAGAGGTCGCCCTCGTAGTTGGAGGGATCGAAACAACATTTGTAGGCCAACAATTTTTTTCGATAAGAAATCCTTAATCCGAACATCAGGTGATAAAGCTAAACTAGTTTAGCAGGTAATAACCTAAATCTGTTCAACGGGGGTGCCGCTGGTCGTCGTGCTCTCTAGGGTTTCGAGCAAGAATCAACTTCTCTATCGGTGCCCCCGGAACGACATTCTTTTCGATCTCGTTTGGCGGATTTGACCAAATTTCCCTTTTTTCTGCCCGGGAAGCCCACGTCCCCTCSAGCCGAGGAGGGGAGATTAGTGGCAAGGCCTTCTAATCTTCTTGGCACAAGACCCTGCACATGAAGARTAAGTAGCATGCCCAAGCAAAAAATTTAAAAAACAATGTTCCCTTCAATGCTGATCCAAACTTGTTTGTTATTGTTATTCTTTACTTTAAACTTCTCAGAAGCATCTCTAAATGAAGGTTATTTCTCATAGTAAACTTATATAACAAGACAATCAGCTGCCATTAAAGCAAGCAACCCGGAAAAACAATGTTTAGGACTAAGTGAATGATTGTACTTCCTGATCATATGATCATATGATGTCTGTTAACTTTCAACTCATTCTAAGCCTTTTCAAATCAACCATTGAACAGGTTAGTGCAATGCTCCTCCAAAATATCACACAACCGTAAGTTAAGATATTAATTAAATTCCCAGATGTCCTTATATATACAAGGTAAGAAATGCACGCAAATGCGTGCATAGCCTTTTAGAATAGTCAATTTTTTATTTTTTATTTTTTATTTTTTTTATTTTTTTTGTGTTTTTTAAGTAAAGGATTCTACTTTATTTTTTGTTTAAATGAGATAAATAAGGGTTTTTAAGTTTTTAAAAAACTAACTTTTTTAAGATATAAGAAGTAACTTTTTATTATATTTTTTTATATTTTTCATGTTTTATATTTTAATTTATTTTACATAGATTTTTCTATTTTTAAGTTTTTTTGGTTAAGATACATTTTTTAAATTGTTGATTTATAACTAGTAGTTATAAATTTATACATATTTCCTATTTTTTATTACTGTTTTTATTTTGTTATTATTTTTGAAAAACTACAAGAATAATCTCATCTTTCAGCGATCTTCCAAAAATAAACAACCTTTCAATCATCCAAAATAATCCGACCTCTATGGGGTGTATTCCAAATATGAACCGAATAACTGCTACTATGATGGCATAGATAGATCGGCAGGGATCTCTAGGATCTAGACCGGATCCGTTTCTAGGATAGGAATCTAGATCCTACCCGATCCATTAAGTCCTAATTTTTAGGACCCGGATCCATCCAGCTCCGTATGGATCCTACGGATTCGGTCCTAAATGGATCCTTTCTTAATTTTTTACTTCAAATGAAAACAACAAAATATTGAACCAATTTGATTAAAAAAGCCTAAACAACATATCTTCTTACGTCTCCCATTATTCGTGAGTTTACGTAATTAAAGATTTAAGTCATTAACGTACGAGAAACAAAGTTTCAAAGACAAATTTACTTGATTTAGAGTATAATTAGTTTAGGGTCAACATATCAAAATAATGATTAGTACAATTCTTCAGTAGTATTCTATTATCCAACATATTTTATATTTTTTTAAAAAAAATTGGAATAAACGGTCTTGGACAGGTCCTAGATGATGACCTGATCAGATCTTATTTTTTAAAATACGTCCAAAACCTCCTGGATCCATCAGGGTCCAAATTTTAGGATCCAAATCCGTCAAAATAGATCTAGATCTCGGATCTGGCACGGGCCGTTACCACTGCCATCTCTATACTACCTGTTATTCCGGTTAAAATCTTTTAATTTTTTTTCCTTTTTTTCCTTTTTTTTGGTTTTAACCCACTCATCACTCACTCTCCTCTTTCTCTCTCCTAATTTTCCTCTACTTATCCTCCTCCAGCGCTGCTTTCTCTCTCTCTCTTCCTCTCTTTCTCTCACTCCCGCTACTCTCTCTCTC